>VDFB02095283.1:0-61536 GCA_007258455.2 Sequoia sempervirens | reverse complement strand
CATCCATTTATATTTGTCACATATTAGTAAGTAGTTAGACTAAATAAGTTTCTAAAGAGGTACATCTAAAAATGATATAGTAAGGGATGAATTCTCTCCACTCACACCTTAAATAGATCTCGAGGATCAAAAGTTGTTAGCACCTCTCCATGGGCTCCATTCTCTATGTCTAGATCAAGTACATACACTCCCACTAGAATATGTAGGTTGTATTTTATTAATTTAGGGCCTACATAAATCTGGGTATATATTTGGAGTCATAAGTGCATAAACTCCCACTAGAGTAGGTAAGTTATTTTTGTGTCTATTTTTTATTCTATCCCCTTGTGTAAATCCCATGCAAAACTCAAAAACCAAACATGAAAAATCTGAAGCCTAAAAACATGAAACATGATAGACCCCTAGTTCAATGAATTCATTAGATAAGATGGAACCACCTTTAAGAATAATGATGAGAGAATTACATAATTGAGAAAAAATAATGGAGAAAAATAATATTTTCTTAGATATGAACCTATTCATGCCCATGTTGATCTATACCAAACTTTAGATACAATTATAATGAAAAAGATTTCCCTAGTCCTTAATTAACAAACAATCAACAACCTTATGAATTGAGATCATTAAGACCAAGAAATTTTTTTTACTAGCTATCCCCTGGGCTAGAACTGGTTATATGTTATTCATCCTTATTATAATCTTGGCAAGACAACTCCATTCTAGGACAAGACCCTCATTACCAATTTATTTCCAAATTTTAAACTCTAAAAAAGAAAATTGAATCCTTATCCTCCTATGCAAATATTTCATCATCTAAACCTTCACTAACCAATCAGTAAACACATTATCAATCATATCTATCTTGCAATCCTACCTAATCTAAAAAACCTATTAAATATATTATCCAACTAGTACAAGTGAGGAACCATAGTCAAAATAATGAATTTAAGCATTACAAGCACGATGTTGATAGTGTTACTATGAATTTAAACCTTATTTATCTTGTCCAATATTCTCCTATCAACCAATTTCATAGGAATATTAAAGAAGGATTGCGAATGAAGGCATTATAAGGAGAGTCTTTGCAATCAATGTTTCATATGGTAGTCAACGATAATAAAATTATCTTCACACTTACCAAACCCTTATGAGTGGTATAGAGAGGAGATATATTATTTTATATAAAAAAATTTGAATGGTATTAAATTATTTTTTTCTAGATATTTAAGGATTACATTCAAGATATAATTGATAGAGGGAATATTGACCTTGAATATGTTACCCTTATATCACACAATCCACATGTGGGGAAAACCCATGTGCAAATTATTTGAGATATTTATAGAACTACCATATCCATGAGTTAAATCAAGTGAGAAGGAAAAAAAAAATATTGCATGAGGTCTATAAAATACATAAAATCCAAAATCCATAATTTTCATAATTACCAAAGACATCCCACTAGACAAACCATACTATTAGGGGAGTATATCAAAGACCAAATCGATATTGGTTATATTGAAGAAAGGAAAGTAGTATTCATATTTTCAATAAATAATTTAAGGTAATATCAATAGCTCATTCCAAATCATGATCAAACATACTCCCAACCAAATCAAGATTAAAAAATCCAATCTAATTCTATACATCATGTAATAAAACACCAAGAAAAGAGTAACCTATTTATTTTTTATCCATCATCCAACCACCTCCCCTTCCTACAAAGAGATAATTGATACCCTTGAACATATATACAACCAAAATAATCATGCTAATAATATTAACAATAAAATTGTAAATGTTGTTGATTATATGCAACATGAGGATAACAAAGTCATTATTGGTCACATTCAAGAAATAATTGATAAGGATACAAAAATAATGGATGATGAGAAAACATGAAAGTCCTATCACCTTTGTCCAATAATCCTTATCGAATTAGGTTTTGTTGTGGATGAGAAAATTTGAAAGTTATAACAATTCTTATCTATCTAAAGATGGGATCACATCATGTTTCAACAACAAAAAATAGCCTATTACAAAAATAAGTGAAACCACGAACTAGAAAGAAAAATGATTAGGCCTTCACATGTAAGGAATCTTCGAGCCCATACATGTTAATACAAACAAAGGATTTTAGTGTGTCAAGTACAATCCTCTTAATGAATAAATTAAGGATCTTGGTGAAACATCTATAAATTTAAAGTAAAATTATTCCAACATAAAAAATAATTCCTCCCATTATTCCTATGAAGAGCTTGCTACCACCAACCCTTTTATTCATGAAATTTGTTGGGAGAATGTGTCTCAACCTTGCAACTTTATAGATTTTTATTGTTGATAGGATGTATGTTGGTATGTGGCAACTGATCATGTGAATATTATACACTTGTAGCAAGATATGGGGTTCACGGCATCACCCCAAATTATTATTTTTAGTTGACTTTCCCATTGACACATCAAGGTTTTTTCCTGCTGACACATCAAGGTTTTTTCCTGCTGACACATCAAGGTTTTTTTCCCATTGACATATCAAGGCTTTTTTGTTAACATGCCAAATGAAAAATGACCTTGTACAACCCTAATTCTAGAAGGTTCCAAAAATCTTGTTATAAGAGGTTGGGATGTATGCATACGAGGGTGTATTCTATGAGTCTGATAGCCATCGTGTTGTCTCTTGATCTTTGGTGTTGATACTCCTGTGAGAAGCTTGATTTACAAGTTTATTGTAATATTTTTATTTTTGAATAATATTGATCTACTTTTGGAGTGTGGGGTTTTTCTCTCGAAAGGGTTTTTCCCACATAAATCATTATGTTGTGGTATGCATGTGTTATTTGTGTTTATTTGTGTTTAAATTTCGTAACTATTAAAGATCTATAAATTTTTTGCATCATTATCCTCTCAAGGTTAGTGTAGGAAGTTGTTTCGCTACCTTAGCTTCCTTACAAGTGGTATCAGAGCTTGACCACATTTTGTTTTAGTTGTGGGTTATTGGATTTTTTGAACTAATCCATATTTGAGTGGGAGCTTGTGTAGAAGACACTTTGTGATCTTGTTCTAGGAGTTTTTAGATGGAAAGTTCATCAAGGGGAATAGAGGTAGATAAATTTTTTGGAAATAATTTTGAGATGTGGAAGCTAAAGATGGAGGATCTAATGATAGATTGAGATTTGTGGGATGCTATTGATGAGAATGTTTCAAGGCCTACGGATCCTACTCAAGCTATTCAGTATGATGTTATGGACTGTAAAGCTAAGAGTCTAATCAAATTGTGCTTGGAAGACTCTATTTTAATTAATTTCCATGAAGAGACCTCTATAGAGAAACTATGGAAAAAGCTTGGTGAGATGTATCAGGCCAAATATTTAGTGAACAAGATTTTGGGTATGTGCAGGATCATGATGGGCCAAAAAGTGGTGATATTATGGGTATTTGTAGGGTATGTGGTTGACGACTTTTTTTTTACCCAAAATTGATGAAACAAAAAGGGTTTTTAGAGGAGATTCTCAGCTTCCACTAATATAAATTATATTTTAATTTGAATTTAATAAATAATTATTATTCATTTTCTATTAGAATTATGACTCAAAGTCCTGATCGATAGGTTGACTTGAAAACATCTATAGCTTTCAAACAAGACACATTTTTGAATCTAAAACATGGGTCACATTCTATGCCTACATACTATAGGATTAAAAAAAGAAAATTAAATTCCATGAAGTCTTTGACCAAGTTAAGGTGGTTAGACATACAAGTTTTTAGCATTTTTAAAAGTTGTAAATAAAAAATCTATAAATTAATTATTTACTCTAAAAAATTCACATAAAAACAAATGCATCAGCATCCCACATGGGTCCCCCAATATATATATAAAATATTAAAAATATTATCATTTTATTATGGCTAGGGGTGGTTAGACAGACACCTACTTCTTATTTTTTCCTCAACTTAAGTACTACTGTTAATTGAAATTTCAAATTTTCACCAAATAGATTTTATTTATTTTTAAATAAACCTAGTAGTTTAGAAACTACATTCAATTTTCTATAGATTCTATTCTTACATATTTTTGAAATAATATAGATAACTTATTCAAATCTTTATGTCAAGTTGCCTAACTCTGATTTTTCTGAATTTTTTGCCACTTAAGGGCCTATTTTTTCCATGATGATCCTGCACATACCCTTTTCTTGACTAATAATTTGTATTCCTTGAGAATGGAAGAGGGTGGATGAATCATAGACCACCTAGAAGCATTCAATATGTTGGTGGTTCAATTGGCATAAGTTGGTGTCAAAATGGATGAGGAGGAGAAATTTTAGATCTTGCTTTATTCTTTGCCTGATTCGTGGGATTCTCTTGTTATGGCTATTGGGAGTACTTCTGTTATATTGAAGAATAAAGATGTGGTGGGATTTTTACTTTCTAAAGAGATGAGGAGGAAGGCATCCATCACTACCAAGGAGGCCCTAAATGTTTATAGAATATCTAAGTAAAAAAGAAAGAAGAATGAGAAGTGTGACAAATCTAAGTCCAAGGGGATATCTAAATCTCCTAGAAAGTAAAAAGTTATTTGCTAGAATGATGGTAAGCCTCGACATGTTCATAAGGAACACAAAGAAGAAAAGAAGAAGATAAAGAAGAAATTTTATTTTGATTTTGAGTCCAAGAAGGAAGATGTTGACACATTCATTGCAACTTTGACAACTCGTTCAAGTAATGATGCATGGTTAATTGACTCAATCGCATTTTTTTATGACCTTTAATAGAGATTGGTTTTGTGAATATGAAGAATTTCATGGAGGTAAGGTGTACTTGGGTGATGATTTTTATTTAGACATTATTGGTCATGATAAAGTTAAAATTAGGTTTCCAAATGGTAGAATAAAAAGGATTAATGGTGTATTGCATATACTTGGATTAACACAAAATTTGTTATCTGTGAGCAAACTAATAGATGCACTGGTGTGCAGGTATTATTTTTTGATGCGGGATGAAAGATGGTTACAGGTGCTAATATGGTGATTTCTAGAGGTGTCATATATGGTACATCGTATAAGCTTGATGCATGCACTGCTAAATCTTGTGGTGTATTAGATCTTATTCATTTTGATGTATTTGGTCTTGTAGGTTTTCCTCCAATTGGAAAATTGACACATTATATTTCAATTATTGATGATTATAGTAGGACATGGGTATATTTGTTAAAGATTAAATCTAAATTTTTCAATCGATTTAAAGAATCTAAAGAAATGGTTGAGTTGTTGACTAGAAAGAAAATAAAATGTTTGAGGAATGATAATGGAAATGAATTTTTCTCTAATAATTTTAATAGTTTCTGTAAATATTGTGGTATTCATAGATAGAAGATAACTTCATTTCCTCCACAACAAAATGGAGTTGCAGAAAAATAAAATAGGACACTGATGGAGAAGGCTAGGAGTATGTTGAGTGGTGCTTTCCTAGAACAAAATGTTTGGGATGAAGCTATTGCCACTGCATGTTACCTAATTAATAGGTCTCCTACATTAGCTCTTGTTGATAAGACACCTATAGAGGCATGGTCAGGTTACAATCCTTTATTAAGACATCTTAGAGTTTCTAGTTGCAAGGCATATGCGCATGTTCAAAAAGAGAAGAGAACAAAGTTAGAGAACAAGGTTGTGAAATGTATCTTCACCAGATATAGTTATGGTGTGAAAGGATACAAGCTTTGTAATCCTATTGTACAAAAGGTAATGCATAGTATAAGTGTTATTTTTAGAGAAAATAATCCTTCTTCTATTACATTGCAGCCAAAACTAAGTACATAGGAAAAATTTGATTCATTTTCCTTCTACACCTGAGAAAGTTGAATCGAGGCCCAATGAGAGAAAAGAAGTTGAGGAGAGTTCATCTAGATCTGGATCTTTAGAAGAGGAGGAAGAACCTCCAACTCAGCTTGTTTGTAGGTCTACAAGGCATAGACAACCACCTAAAAGGTATCCACCTGATGGTTGGAGATGTATTTTTTATTTGAAAAATAACATGGATGAACTCAAATTTGTAGAAGAGGCACTAGGTATGAATGATGCAAAATCTTGGAAGATTGCTATGGATGAAGAAATGGCATCCTTGAAAAAGAATCATACATGGGAACTTGTACCATTTCCTGAAGGATGAAAAAATGTTGGTTGTAAATGGGTGTTCAAAAAAGAGATTGGTTTGAATAGAGGTATTGAGAAGTACGAAGAAAGGTTGGTTTTGAAGGGTTACTCTCAAGTTGAGGGTGTTGATTATGGTGTGATATTTTCTCCTGTTAAAAAAATGACATCCATTATTTTTCCGCTTTCTATTGTTGTTGCTTATGATTTAGAGGTTGAGAAAATGTATGTGAAAACTCCTTTCCTTCATGGTGATTTGGAGGAGGACATTTATATGATGCATCCAGAGCACTACATTATGAAAGGTAAAAGTAAGTTGGTTTTCAAATTGAAGAAACATTTGTATGGCTTAAAACAAAGTCCTAGGTTGTGGTACCAAAAATTTGATACATATGTGTTGATTTTGGGATTTGAGCTTTCTAAATCATATCATTGTGTTTATTATAAAACTAATGGTGATTGTTTCTTGTTTATTGCATTATATGTTAATGATATATGTTATTTATTGGTAGAGGAAAATATATGATTTCAGAACTAAAATCTAAAATTGTTATTAAATTTTAAATGAAAGATATTGGTGCATCTAAACACATTCTTGGGATTGGAATTAAAAGAAATAGAGTGAATAGAAAGCTATGGCTTGGCAAAAGCAAGTATGTAAGCTCAATTTTATAGAGGTTTGATATGTAGGATTGTACACCATTATGTGTTCTTGTTTCAGTTGGACCATAGTTATCTATTTTAGATTGTCCAACATATCCATCAAATATGGAAGAAATGAGTAGAGTGCCTAACTAGACTGTAATTGGAAGTTTTATGTATGCTATTCTTTGTACTAGAACAAATATTGCTCAAGCAGTGGGATTTCTTTCTAGATATATGTCTAATCATAGTAGATTTTATTGGGATGTAGTTAAAAGAGTCTTTAGATATTTGTGGGATACTTCGGAATATTACTTGTGTTATTATAGTAATATTACTGAAGACAAAATTTCCCTTGATATTCATGGTTATGTGGATTCAGACTATGCAGTTGATGTTGATAGCTCAAAAAAACCACCAGTGCTTATGTTTTTACCTTATTTGGTGGTGCACTTAGTTAGATGAGTAAGCAACAGGCTGTGGTTATTTTTTCCACTACTGAAGTAGAGTATATGGAAGCTACTCATGCTTGTAAAGAATCCATTTGATTTAAGAGACTATGTTCAGATATTGGAATAAAACAAGGTGTAGTGATAATTTATTGTGACAATCAGAGTGCGATAGGTCTAGCCTAGAACCCAACATTTCATGCCAGGACCAAGCACATTGATGTACAATATCATTTTTTTAGAGATATGGTTGAAGATGGAAGGGTGAAGTTGGTTAAGGTAGAGACTTTGATTAATGTAGTTGATTCTTTAACTAAGCCTATGAGCACATAGAAGTTCAGATGGTATTAAGAGACTATGGGCCTTTTGGCCACTAGAAAATAAAGAGATGATGGTCACACCCTCACGTTGCTCTTGCAAGGTGTGCGAAAAGTGGGATATTTGTTGGGAAAATATGTATCAACCTTGCAATTATATATGGTTTATTTTTTATAGGATGTATATTGGTATATGGAAATTGATCATACAAATACTGTACACTTGTAGCAAGATATGGGGTTTAGGGCATCACCCTGAAATCTATTTTTTTAGTTGACATATAAAGGATTTCCCATTGACACATCAAGGTTTTATTGTTAACACATCAAAAATAAAAATGACCTTGTAAAATCCTAATTCTAGAAGGCTCCAAAAAGCTTGTTATAAGCGAATGAAATGTATGTAGATGAGGGTGTATTCTAAGAGTCTGATAGCGGTTGTGTTGTCTCTTGATATCTAGTGGTGATACTCCTATGAAAAGATTTCTTTGCAAGTATATTTTAATCTTTTGATTTATAAATAATATTGGGAAACTTTTGGAGTGTGGGTTTTTTTGTCTTGAAAGGGTTTTCCCCACGTAAATCATTGTGTTGTGGTATGCATGATATTTGTATTTATTTCTATTTAAGTTTTATAATTGTTAAAGATCTATTAAAAAATTGCATTATTCTCCTAGATCAAGGTTAGTGTAGGAAGTTTTTCCACTACCTTAGCTTCCTTACAAGTGGTATTAGAGCTTGATAAACTTTGGTTTCAATTGTGGGTTGTTGGGTTTTTTGAAAAAAAAAAAGATTTGAGTGTGAGGCTATGTAGAAGACACTTTGTGATCTTGTTGCAGGATTTTTTAGATGGAAATTTCATCAGGGAGAATAGAGGTGGAGAAATTTTTTAGAAATAATTTTGAGATGTGGAAGATAAAGATGGAGGATCTATTAATAGATCAAGGTCTGTGGGATGTTGTTAATGAGAATGTTTCAAGGCTTGCATATCCTACTCACCCTACTCAATATCATGTTATGGACCTTAAAGAAAAGGGTCTAATCAATTTGTTCTTGGAAAGCTCTATTTTAATTAATGCCCATGAAGAGACCTTTGTAGAGAAAGTATGTAAGAATCTTGGTGAGATGTATCAGGCCAAATATTTAGTGACAAGATTTTCTTGAGGAAGAAGTTGTATTCCTTGAGAATGGAAGAGGGTGGACAAATCATAGACCACCTAGAAGTATTCAATATGTTGGTGGTTCAATTGGCATAAGTTGCTATCAAAATGGATGAGGAGGAGAAATTTTAGATCTTTTTTGTTCTTTGCCTAATTCATGGGATTCTCTTGTCATGGATATTGGGAGTACTTCTATTATATTGAATACTAAAGATATGGTGGGTTCTTTTATTTTTGAAGAGATGAGGAGGAAGGTATCCATCACTACTAAGTAGGCCCTAAATGTTGAATGGAAGAACTAATGAAAAAGGATAAGAAGTGGGAGAAATCCAAGTTGAAAGGGAGATCTAAATCTCTTGGAAAGTTCAAATTTATTTAATGGAATTGTGGTCAGCCTAGACATGTTTGTAAGGAATGGAAAGAAGAAAAGAAGGATAAAAAGAAGGAATTTGATTTTGATTCTGAGTCTGAGAAGGAAGATGGTGACAAATTCATTGCAAATTTGGCAACTCGTGCAAGTAATGATGCCTGGTTAATTGATTTAGGTGCATCTTCTCATATGACCTTTAATAGAGATTGGTTTTGTGAATATGAAGAATTTGATGGAGGTAAGGTGAACTTGGGTGATAATTCTCATTTAGACATTGTTGGTTGTGGTAAAGCTAAAATCAAGTTTCCTAATGGTAGAATAAAAGGGATTAATGGTGTATTGCAGATATTGGGAAAATGGCTGATGTATGATATCTTTGAAGCATGCTTAAGTGTCTCCATATAGATGTTGAAAGCGAACACACTTCAAATAGGAACTCTAGGCCATATTACTGAAGAGGACAATTCAAAATATAGTAGAGATGAATGTAGAACATGATCCAAAGAGAAAGATATCCCCTCTAAAGACAAATAAGCCTCCTCCAAATATTGTCCAAAAGTATCCACACTCACATCAAACTATAAAGAATGATAATGTAGAGATTGAACAAGAGGGTTGATGTGATCCCTCACAACAATTGAAGAAGAATCTTCTCCATCAAAGAGAAGATTAATGCTATCAATTATGTCTCCCAAATCGGAAATATGAGACTCCAAAAACAAGTTTGAAATACCTATCAAGAAGCCATCACAAGTAGCCAAATTTGAAAGACAATATATGTCCTACTGCACTATATCACTATAAGCCATATTTGTAGCAACACAATTATCATCAACTGTAATAGTAGATGAAGGACATGAAATTCATGACTCAAGAACTAGATATGATGTGATACCTCCTAAGTTCAAGAAGATAAATGTCTCCTTTGAATCATGATTCATATTTGAAGTGTGATCAACAGTCGAAGGAATAATGCCATCATTAGAACCAAAATCTACAAAGGTATATAATTGAGATGAATGATCAAATATCCTAGTAGCAATGATCTCTCTACTTTCCAAGTATCAAATGATAACTGAATTAGGTATGAACTCCACAGTTTTCCCATCTCCACCATGTGTAATCTGATATATGGAAAGAAGATTCTTCATCAAATGAGAAACACACAAAACATCTTAAAAAGTGTTGTCCCCAAAACTAATAGACCCCTTCCCAATTACACTCATGTATGTATTGTTTTGCATCAAGATAGGAAACATAGTACAAGGATGAAAAGAGATTATAGACTACAAAGATGTGCTATGATGAAATGTTTCTGAATCTAGAATCCATCTCCCTGATCCATGACCTGAAAGTGCACAAAGAGCATGTCCTTTATATTGTGATGTAGATGTTTGAACTTTTTCCTTTCTAGACTATTTTGAAGGAGGAGGTGATTCGAGCATTCTATAAGGAGAATCAATGTGATTCCTTTTGAGAAGATGTTTCAACTCACCAGTATCCTTTTTATAGAAATAGTGTTCTTCATGTCCATCCTTCTTGCAATATGCACAAGTAGGCCTCTCCTTCTTAGATGATTCTCCTTTTTAGGGAGTGAATTCATATTCTTTATGTGGCTTGTTCCTTTTCTTCTTTTGTTTCTTATCAAGATTCCCCAATTCTTTTTGTACCTTTAACTCACTAGCCAACGATGCTTGTGACTTGGAAGATTTGATTAAACCCATGTTCATTAACTCAGCTTCCTCTTGGATTAGGAGATTTGCAAATTCATCAAATTTAGGATCAACATATGATGCTCCCATAGAATGTCAATGGGTATGAAAGCTAGAAACAAATATTGAATACTCAAGACCACACTTTGATAAGACATTCAAAATCAACTATAAATCCTCTTTATCAATGTTGCATTCTTTCAACTATGTTCTTAGTTGCTTAACTTTGGATATTTAGTATTGGATGTGGTAAAAAAATTTAGGATCAAGATTCATCAAATCATTATCAATCTGATATCCCTTCATCTTATGTATTTTACGATTCAATTTTTCAAAAGCCTCCCAAGCCTCTTTAGGTGTTTTGCATGATTCAATATGAAATTGTAAATCGAATGAGACTAATGAACATATGCATACAAGTGTTTTCTCACAATTAATCTCCCATCTTTCAAATTCATTAGCATCAGTGGGTTGAGAAATGGTTTCCTTTAAATAGCCTATTAGACCTTTTCCCATGAGATAGTTCCATATTGATTTTCTCCATGTAGCATAATTATGTGGAGTTAGGAGTTCAGTTTAATATTTCCCCATTGCAAGAACACAAACCAAGAAAGAGGAAGAAACTAATCACTACAAGATTAACCCCCCCAAAATACCCAATCAAGAAACCCACCCAAGCAATATCTGATTTTTGGAACTTTATACTTAGTGCATTTATAGTTGCCACTTGACAAAAACAACAAAGTGGTTTTGATCTTGGTTCACACAAATGCCAAAATTAGGCCATAGGCTCAAAGTAAATTTTTTACAGAAGATGAGATCAAACTAATTACACCACTGGAAAGTACATGAAAAAATATGCTTTTTGAAGAAAAAATTCACCTAAAAATGTTACCGTAGGAGCAAGATATGAGCTCCCAAAGTTCCCAAAATAAGGATGAAGCAACAAAACCTATGAGAATCTGAAATTTATGGAAAATACATACACCAAAACAAAAACATTATTACACCATCATGTAGAGCATGAAAAATTAGTCCAAATCAAAAAAATAATTCAAAAAATGAGTCAAAATGAGCAAGTTATGGCTGATTGAAGTTGAACTACAAAATCAAAAGGCTCATTAGAGGGGGGGGAATTTTTTTTAAGATGTTGATGTCATTGTTGATGCAATTATGATGTCAGCATTCCATGAATTTAAAATTTATGATTGTTTGGATGTCAAGAAAGGAATATACCCCTGCAAAGAATATTCTACCAATCGCTTGAGCTTAAAAATGATGGCTTCCTTGGGAATTGTAGTCAACCAAATCTTTGAAATTTTTTTAGGAATATTCTCCTTTGCCCACAAATTTTGAAGATTTTTTGGAGCTGGTGTAAAATACTTCATTGGATTTCCAAATTTGTTGCCGAAAACTTTAGATTTAATGTACTGATTTTCTTATGAATTGATGTCGTCGAATGAGAGAAAAGGGCCTGCATGGGGTCCCACATGTAGGAGGGGGCTAATAACTGCCTATGACATGATGATTTTTCTAGTGGCCTGGTACCTTCTGCCATAGGGCATACCCTATTGGTTTATGGATTGTGCAGCCCATATGACCACTACAATATTTTTTTTTATTTTTCCTTTTGATTTTTACATACAAATTTTTGACAAAAACATTAATTGGTAGAGAGTGAATTTTTCTAAAAAAATTTCAAATTTTTTTAACCTATTAAATATTATTATTATTTTTTATTTTTTCTGAAAAATCATACCACATAATTATGATGACCTAGGGGACCGTACGACTCCCTGGGAAATTTTGTTGCCTCGACGGACAACTACTCCAAATTTGACAAATTAATAGTCGATCTTAGGGTTTTTGGGCTTTCTGGACACAATGGCAGGGTCATTTTTGAGCCAAAATGCTCCAAAATTGCAGCTACCTTTTGGATCTGGAAACCACTCTTCAACTTAAAACCTTTATATATTTGGCCTCATATGTCCGATTTGGATGAAACAAAACAAAAAAATGGCTATCTTGAACCCTCTGAACTCAATGGTGAGCTTAGATTTGCACCAAGCTCCAATTTGAACCTGAAATAAAGAGCCACAAATGGAATCCTCCCAAATTTGATATTTCTATCAAGTTTTTCTAATTCTCTAGACCATCATATGATGCAAGATAAGAGCATACTCAACTTTTCAAGATTTATCATCTCTCTTTAGAAAAAGACTATCCAATGGCACCTAACCCACTTTGATACCATGTTAGAATCAACTATGGAGGTAGTCTTCCAAGATCTGGAGACCAAATGGAAAGCATAACAGAGAGAAGATCAATATCAAAATAATAAATGGTATTCTTATCAATTATGATTCAATGTTGATGTACAATGTAGTAGAGACCCCTTGGTTATATAGCCAAGGTGACATACAAGATGTCAAAGGATTATCACAAGTGTCTTAATCATATGACATGAGACGAATTATCACAAATACGTAGGTCACATGTGTTACAAGTCAAAAGATAAGATAACAACTAATGATTGTACTAACACCTTCTAGAAAGATTCCTAGGACCTAAGTAAACTTAACATGTAAATAAGTTCCCTAGTAATCAATTAACTAGGTACAAGAATTTATTTACACCAATAGTTGGCACTGGACATGATACAATAGATTATGAGTAGCTCCTAGAGCTACTCTTGTTTCTATATAGACTTGATCTCACCTTAAAGATATCTAGATATATCGCATCTCTATATACCACTATTAAAATTGATCCCTCTTGGATCGATACTCTATGTAGATTTACGTATAGGATCATCTAAGCATGATCCATGGATGAAGATTCTCCTTTATCTCTCTACTCTAAGATCCTCATATGTAGCTCTTATAACTGGAATGGGCTAAAAAATATCCACATATCACCTTGTAGTCTATTTTGGCTGATCATTGTATTGCATGGGCTCATGTAGTTACACATTTGGAACCATCTCTACGACAACTCAACCCATAAAATTGAGGCAATTCTAGGTATTTAACTCCAAGAATAAACACATAGAATGAAGTAAATATATCATTTTATAAATCTAAATAAAAATTAGGTACATCTAGTATGCTATGAAAACAAAATGAAAAATACATCATATCACCTAGATCACCAACTCACCAATGAGGATCCATGCATGAGATGAAAATAACTATATTTAGGATTTCTCATGAGGCTAGGGATATGGTACCAACCAATTTTCTCATCTCTCCATGCTCATAGAAACTCAGTCTCTCAAGTGTAGTAGGGTGTTCTTGTGATAGATGAGGACGAGACCTATGTTTCTCCTCGGGGGAATCGTTAACCTCCTCCCGCCCCTTTGAATCTCCACCTAATGTTATAGTTAGATGGTACTCATCATCATATCTCCATGCACCACCATCATCACCCACCTCCTCCTTATTCTCTTCATCTTCCTCTTGACACCATGGCCATGGCTTTATAACACAAGTAGGATACTACATAGGAAATACAAGATTTGGATGTGTAGTGCTCCACCATGTAGTATATGAAATGATCACTCCAATATTATGCATGCTCAAAATGGGATATGCATATTTCTCCCCATCATTAGAGTTTCTCGTGGGGATTTCCATGATGATGAAAGTTGTGTCTCAATGTTTAAAACTGATATGAGTTGATCAAAGATAGGCTAGTCAAAGGATGGGAACTCCCTATGGTTGACCAAACTATCAAGTTGCTTGATCATAGTAAAATGACATAATAATATACTCATATCAACCAAAAAATAGTTGATCTTATTGCATCATCACCAACTATTGTGGAAAACCTACCTAGGCCTCTAGTATCCTATATAGCTTCCATATCAAGTTCACAACATCTAATCGATCAAATATAATACACCAATATAACAAGTCACCATATGGTCTTGGTATCTTCAATGGGTATGAATAGGATTGAGGATATGTACATGCTACCTATATAAGATATTCCATGGGTTGTGTACACATGATGTGTTTGAATGCCCATAATTGGAGAAGAGTGCATCCCATTAAGCTTTGTGCCTTATAATACATATATTGACCAAGATCATAGTAAAGGTGGGCTAGCATGCCTCTCCCTAGGAGAATATGATATGATGATCCTCCATAGCACATATGGTGTGTAAAAGACCCCTCTAAGGGTGTGTGTCTCATCAATCAAGTACCACTATGAGTGTTATGGTTGCTATAAATATTTGATGTACGATCATGGGGACATCTACATATACATGTAGAAGCCATCAAAAATATATCTAGCCCTTTCAACCTTTTGACATAACTCAATTGGTACAATACAACTCATTGGCTAGGATGTCAACTGGTGCCATCCCCTCCTTTAGGCCTATGGTCTTACCCCTTATGGGTAACTATAGAATCTGATACACATCCTTGAGGGCACAAACATCTCTCCCATCAAAATATGGAAGGTAGAGGTATCTGTATCCAATTGATTCATGAGAACCAAATGTAACATAGCAACATGATACCTCATGGTCAACATGGTGTATATCCATAGAAATCTAACATCTCTCAGATTCCTCTACTCTACCTATGATAGAAATATGGTGTGGTCATCTAGAAATCTATATACATGACCTCCTGAGTGCTTCTGCATGTGTCCAGTGGTACTTGTCAGCCATTCAAGAATTCATTCATTAATTATTATTTTCATATGAAACTAATCCTAAGTCAAATTTACAAGTTTCTTTGAATCAAATTTCTTGGTCAATGACGCCATAGTGGACTAGGGTGCCCACATAGGTATAGGTTTCCTATATTAGACTAAGGTGCCCACATAGGTCTAGGGTGCCTAGTTTGGTCAAAGGCACCTAAAAAAATGGAAAAAATCTTAAAATAATGAAAATTGAGTAATTCTAAATGCATGGAAAGTTAAAGCATGACTTAACTCTCATGCTAACACTCTACATGTGATGTGGTATCTCGGAGTCTATAGCCTCATTGTGCGGTATAGTCATTGTTGTTGCATTTTCACTCCTAGGGATGCTTGGACTAGCTCAACATGCTATCAAACTACAAAATCCAAAATTAAAAATTTAAAGGTAATAGCTTTATTAAACATATAGTAAAATCAAGGAATATATCATTAATATAATTTTCAAAAATATTTTCTTCAAATCATCATAACTTGAGCTTGTGAACTCTAATTGTTATGCCATAAATTGCATTGGAATCTTGGTTCTACTCTTATTCTCCTCACATGTTTTTCAGTCCTTGGTGTTATGTTTACATGATCCTAAAAAAAAATTCATTAACACCCTAATCAATTCAACATGGATAAATATTATCACCCCATTTCCACATCCATAGAGCAAGCAAATATAGGCGGGCATACATCTACCCTAGAATTTCATTCTCCTTAAAAAATTTTGACTAATGAATTTATTCGTATGAGCAAGATAATTTCATATTTCTAACAAGTTTTTCTTTGCAAGATGTGGTTCCTAACACTGTTGTTTTATAGGTTATTATGCTAGGAGCTTCATCTAATCACTTGGAAATGTTATGCATCCTATATAGTATCCTTTTGGGTATCCTTTTTAATATGTGATGATTTAATTTTTACTTTAGCTTGAATATGAACATAGTGTGATACGATCACTACAGTGGGGGATAAATATAGCATCTTAAATTTTTCTCTCCAAAGGTGAAGGAAAAAATCATGCTTTATTTGAAGCTCACTTTGGTGTCCCTTAGTAAATTTTAGGTCCACTTCCTAGCCTTGTCCTTTCCCCTCAACCTAGGAGAATGTGTTAGTGCTACCCTAAAAGTTCCTTCTCAATCACATTTCACTATTTTTTACCTTGACAAATGCTCATTTTCTTGATAATTCATGATTTGGTAGACCATAAACTTAAGGATCAAACTTTAATATGTAAAACACAACTGGATAGGGGTATGGATACCCTAGACCAAGTGTTTTGCATGATAATTTTTATCTTTAATTTTTCCAGTCTTTAATTTGTGCGAAGTGAATTCAATTTTGAGATTTGGTGATAAATTAATCATAAAAATTTCAAATCAAATGAGTCAACCTATAATTTAATTTATTCTTATGTTCCACTATATAAACATGAATTATTATTTCAAAAGAAAGGGACACTAAATTACAGTAGCAAAACCCTACTAAAATTGACATCCTATTTTCCATAATTACAAGAGATTTTTAGTTTTTATTAAAGTTAGCACAATGATTATATTTTGATGCCAATAGAAGAACAAGGTGGAATCTATGGTTTAGAGATATATTTGGCCTATTTCTAGCACCTAATGACTTTCTTTCAGCGTGTTCTCATCTTCAAACTTTGATCTCCTTGCTACCCTAAGTAAGGTATTTGTATATTGTGACTTTCCTTTGAGTAAATGAATTTCTCTTAGGTTGACCTTGATTGTGTCATTTAGGAATCCTTATCTAACACACTTGAGTGTGGTTTTACCTTTCATTTTCATTTTATGGATCATTAAAACTTAGACACACTTAATCAATCAACCAATGAGCTATTCATGGAGGTGAAAATATAAAAATGGTAGTTTGATTGAGGAAAATACCTAGATAGCTACCCTTGTCCCACTCTTTGTCATGATTGTATAGGTTCATATATGAAGATGACAAGTTTCAAGATAGGGAACAATACTGGAGACTTGTAAGTTGTAGACCAATATTTTGTAGATCTAGAAGCTCACATCTCAATCAAGGGCACCTATTCCCTCCACCAACCAAATGCAGCCCAAATTTTTGTGATAGGTGCACAAATATATACCCTTCTTTGATCTGGTATCTTATTGTCAATATATAGTTTCATCTATGCAATAAATTGCATTTTTATATTAGGTTTTCATAGTAACTTAGATAATTAAAATCACATAAATTAAATCAATCCCTTTAGCAACAAAATAACTAAGCTCAGGGTAGATCGACTCTTCTTCTAGATTGTTAGCCAATCTCAACACCCTTGTGTTTGAGGTTCTAATGTTGATGCAAGAAAAGCTTGATTTGGGTAAACTACTATTTAGATCTGGGGTCTTTTTTCCCACATCACACCTACAAGTAAAATGAATGGCTTCATAATCAAGGATTTGATGCTAAAAACGTATCCCGCTGAAATATTAAGAGCATCTAGCAAAGGATTATTGAGATCCAATTCAACATACATATGAGCATAAATTGAGATTATTTTCTCCCTAGCAATTTGTTATGTTCCTAAATAAGTACCCAAAGAATCACCATTTTTTTTAAACATTCATATTTCTAGAAAATTAGATGCAAAGGAAATAAATGAATTCAAACTAAAACTTTGGATGAGAGTTCCATTGTCAAAATGCAATTTAGATGCAAGGGTTTCATGAAAATTCTAGCATGCTTGATGAAATAAGGACTTCCTTCAAAAATTCTAACACAATCAACAATGTATTATTAAAGAAAAAAAAAAAATACCCATTAGCAACTTGGGTAATCTCTATATCTCCTTTGGGGTATGTGGAGGATCAGGATGGGCCAAAAAGTGGCAATATGATGGGTATGTGTAGGGTATGTAGCTGACAATTTTTTTTTAACCCAAAATTGATGAAACAAGAAGGGTTTTTAAAGGATATTCTGAGCTTTCCACCAATATAAATTATGTTTTAATTTGAGTTTAATAAATAATTATTATTCATTTTCTATTTGAATTACAACTAAAGTCCTGATTGATAGGTCGATTGAAAATCATCTATAGCTTTCAAACAGTATCACATTTTTTGAATCTAAAGCATGCATCAAATTATATGCTTTTCATACTATAGGATAAAAAAAAATGAATTTCATTAAGTTTTGACCAAGTTAAGGTGGTCAGACATACGAGTTTTTATATTTTTTAAAAGTTGTAATAATTTTTTTATAATTAATTATTTACTAGGCTTTTTTTTTTAAAATATGCATCACATCAGTACACGAGTCCTCTACTTATATCTAAAATCTTATAAAAAGATATTATCTTTTTATTGTGGTTAGTGTGGTCAGACAAACACCTACTTATTTTTTCCCTGAAATTTAAGTGCTACTGCATTGAAATTTCAAATTTTCACCAAATAGATTTTATTTTAGAAAAAATAAACCTAGTAGTTTAGAAACTACATTCAATTTGTTACAAATTTTATTCTTACATATTTTTGAAATAATATAGATAACTTATTCAAATTTTTAAGTCAAGTTGCCTAACTCTGATTTTTTTGAATTTTTTGGCACTTAAGGGCTTGTTTTTTCCATGATGATCCTACACATACCCTTTGATCAACCAAGCTCTACATTCACAATATTCAAGTATCCACAAATTTAATTGAACTCTATGAACTTACAAATGAGAACATATCTCTAGAAGAAGACTAAATCTTTAGCCACATAGTTAAGGTTAAAATAATTGTAGGAAATTCCTTACTACAAGGAAGAAACCCATTGATTCTTAAATCATTAGATTCTCCTTTGTCCAAAGAAAATTATTGTCATTAAGTAAGATGTGTAAGAATGTTTTTTGCACTAATGTCATGCATAAATTGATTAATAGTTCCCCCAAGCATAATTTGTTTAAAGGAGATGGAAGAATGAATATGTGGATCATCCATGAAACCCTCCAAAAACTCATAAAGTGTCTTTTAAAAATAGACAAATCAAAGAAGACCAAAAAATTGAAGGAGAAAAATTAGTTGCACACACATGCAACATCATGCAAGGACATTAGTAGTTTCTCATTTTATTAGTTTTAAGTGCATCTTAATTATCGAGACAGTGAGAGATGGGTAGATTACACATGAAAGATAAAATCTAACATATTTTATGCTTTAGCTATTGAAGAATGATTGTCTAGTTGTTTTATTCTTTTCGGGAAAAAACATTATTGTTAGCTTTTTATTGGATTGTTGCATTCATCAAAACCATATAGTGTGAGTGTAGAGACAAGTTTTAATAGAACACCATTAATTTGTTGAGGGGAAAATGAAGAGGTGTTAGCAAAGTTGAGGTTTGAAGTGGTAGGGTGAGCATGCAATGATAGGTAATTGTCTATTGAAAGAAGGCGCTTAATCTTAAACATTTTGAAAGTGTCAATCATGAAATATAATGCTAATAATATCATAAAGAAGATCATTAATAAACAAGTGACGCAAGCGTCGAGTTCCTGCCGGAGAGCGTAATGCATTTAGATTCAGAGAAGAAAGCAAATAAAAATGTAGTTAGTGACTGATGAATTCTAGCAATGAAGCAATTACTATATATGCAAAGGATATTAAAGAAAAATTCAAGACAAAATCTTTTAGGCAAGCAACAAAGAAAGATGTTTTGTCAAAGAAGCAGACTAAATATAGTTCATTTATAAATGTCATCTGCTTCATGTTATTCTTTAAAGAATTAATGGTGATATTTTTCAAACACAAGTACCAATATTTAATGGACGGTCAATGGTTTGTCCTCATCATGGCAAACATAACTGCTTGGTCAACAGGATAAACCTTTGAAAATATGGATAACTTGCTATGAAAGAGAATACATACCAATCTAAGTGCTCAAATTTTAGTTTGAGAAATAAAAATTTAATATTATAATTTAATAAAATTGTATTTCTTATTGTTTTTAGATAGGACAAAGCTTTACATGATTTTGAAAGAAATAAAATAAAATAGCTTGCCAGATGTTGAGGCAATAGTTCCACAAATTGCATGGAAAGCTAGCGTGGAGGATGCTGGCAAAGATTGTATTATCTATACTTACAACTGTCAATTTTACTTGGGGAAAGAGCTGGAAGTTTGAAAATAGAAAAAAATGTTCAAGACATGAATCATTCGACATGCCAATGCTACATGCCTTTTCTGATGCCTGGAAATTGGTACAATCCAACAACAACACTGTTAGAATCAATTTGGTTGTTCGAAGGTCTTTGTTCTTGTCTGAATAATCAAAAGTTAAAGATTTGCATGTGCTTTCTATTTAAGTTAAAGATTTGCATGTGATTTATTGACTAAAATTTGAACTTGAAGTAGTAAAAACACAAGAACATCTAATAGGCATGATCACATGAGAACTTGAGTTGCTAAGTTTGACATGTCAGCTAGACAATGTTTTATTGCATCTACTACAGATGAGTGTGGAGCATGCTGGTCCAAAGAAAAAAGTTGATAAGGTTGAGATGGCTATTACTAACTACAATATGGAAACTTTGGAATCTAAGGATTGCTGTTTGTATAATCTCCAAAATGTCAAATTGTTAAATCTACAAACAAGTATTAAAATTTGTTTCGTACGCATCTAAGACAATAGTGCTCCTAGATAGCGTGGTTTCAATCATAGGCAACTCCCTAAATCTATGAGCACAAGCATCAATTTACCTTTGCTTTCATGCATAAAATGGAAAGGAAAACAAAATTAAAAATGAAATGAACCTGAAAGAACATCACTATTATATGCAAACAACAAAGCAATATGTCAAAGGGATGGCAAGTTTAAAATGCCGAAACGGTTAGTAGACATGCAATGCCCGACGAGGATAAAACATCAAAAGAGGCCAAAAGCAACCTTTCATCATAATTGGAGGCTTTAAATTGGTCATGCCACCAACTAAAAGGCTGCCAAGAAAAGAAACATCAATGATCCTAAGGATAAAGCAAATATTTGAGATGTGCCTCGTGAGAACAAGATCTGCATAAATTGTGTCGTGTTGTGAAGAGAGCTTATCTTGAGATAATGAAGTGTATGCAGCCTCGGAAGGTTAAATGGGTTAAATTTGTTTAGTATTCCTCAAGAAACCTCTAGTCTTGTGGCATAACTGTTTTATTAAATATTTTGATGTAAAAGAGCCCTCATACAAAAAATGACCTAAGATAACTAGATATTAGGGTATCTCAAAAGAGTCAACTACGTTGATCGAGCCATGTTTTAGTGTTATTAAGTGGATGTCGACGCTTACTGATTTATCCATAAAAACCAAGTGCAACTTCACAAGAACACAAAATCTACAAATCAAAAAAATACAATAAATAAAAAATACATATTTCAAAACCAAAATAGAATGCCATACTTCTAATGTATCAACTAAGCAAAACTATCCCAAAGAGTTAAAAAAGAAAGTACCACAGACATGAATGTTATGAAAGCAGCACTGCTAGTACACAGGGTTATGGTGTGATTCTAATGGGACACACTCTCAATAGTGGGACCCAAGTTCAAATCTACCTACTATAATTACGCAACCCATAACTCCAGCACACATGGTGAAGTTATGATGTTAAGCACTGCATTTGAGTGTGACTAATGTTTAAAAATTGTGAACAACAATTACAAGGTACATTTGAGCAATGACCCATGTTTATATATCTTAAAAATGTTGTCAAAGTGTATCCCATAGAATAATCCAAGTTTATAAATCTTGAGAATGTGGTTGTAAACCTCAAACCAGCAGCTCCCTTAACCCCAAGTTTTCTAGTCACTTATTTGAGTAGCGGTTTCCATGTACATTTGTTGATGGTTCATTCTCCATCGACTTCTTCTATGAATCGAGCTAACTTTATGTATCAAATTAAGGAAACTTGGAATTAGGCATAGTGCTATCATACTAATGAAAAAAATTCACCTAGAAGTTCTTCACAATCTTTTAACAATGTCTACTGTAGAACTTTAAACAAGGCTCTACTAGGAAAAGTCAGTTGAGAGAAATGTGTGAACAATTTATAAGAGAATTTTTACCTGGTAGTAGGGTGTGATATGTAACTTTGCATCAACACGAGAAATTTCTACTAAAACAACACTAGATTATAGGATTTACATGTTACCAATAAAATTGCTCAAACAAATTGCCTACTATTTTATACTTTGTTAACAAAATCCAAAAACACTTTGAAATTCACTGTCCAAAATATTTTAGCATTTCCTAACTACTTTATACTTAATCATATAAAACATTGAAGAGAATAGTATCAACTCAATCAAGTATCATAAGAGTTAAATCCTAGGAGAGATATGACAAACAAACCATTCAAAATGGACAAAATTCCATTATCTCAATCAAATTCAGTCATATTAACTTTTGATGATGCAATGCAGCTTGGCTTACAAAATGTTTCTATTTTATGCGTTATATTGACTGTTGCATTGAACAGTACTATTAAAGAGTATGATTTTCTGAATTTCTACTTGAGTGGACCAAGAAGAGTGAAAAAGAAAGACAAAGGAACAGTTGGTCGCCTTATAAGTATGCAATTTTCTCCTTGTGTGTATTCTTCATTGCCTGCAATTTCAATATTATGATTAATAGTGTGATAGAATTAGTTTTGTATAATTTTAGATAAAGGGTATTAAAATATCAGATAAAAGAAGTATTTGTATGAGTTTTTTTTTTTACCTTGTTGTGGCATTTGTTGTTTATTCATTGAGGGAAATAGAAACCCACTAATTTACATTGCTGAGTTAGTTTGATGGAAACCCCTGATTCAGGCAGACTTAGCAACATTTTTAAAGCATTCCATTGAATACAAATCATAACATAAATACTATGCTCCTCTTTATCTTATATTGTAGTACGCTTTACTAAACGAAATCTAAAAGTATAAGGGTTTTAGGGCTTACTTAGACTTAGGCCTTATACAGGCCTTCATGACAAGTTCTACATAATGCCTATGAAACCACATTTCATAACAAATTCTACCTGTTGTTCAATGCCAAACTAGCTGCCAATGAACAACAAAAGCTTTAAAACTCTCAGTTAACATGTAAAGGGCTGGAAAATATTGATCTGCCAACTAAATGGAGTCATTTTACTTCAATTATCTAGCACTTATTCCTAATTGTTTAATGCAATCACATGCAACCAGAATTCAAAATAGTTAGCACCCTTACAAACCTATGCATAGATACATGTTCTCTTACATATTGATATGCATATGGTTCTCTACTGGCACAATCCTTGAACATTCTTTAGGTGCAAGCGCTAGTTTATTAATTGACATTGATTGTTGGATAAAATGTATACATAGACACATAGCTGCACACAAGCATTTAAAGCAAATGCAATAGTAATCTGTTATATACACACATGCATACATGGTAACATAGATACATGCATACATATATACATAATTACATGCACACATATATACATGCATTCATGTATGCATGGATGCATAGAAAGACAATGTTTCATGGGATTGTTAAAGAGTTCACTTGCTTTCTATATGCTTCCATATTTTGCATCTGTGCATATGAGGACAATAACCACAATATTTGACAATATTCCTCTATCCTTTATGACACCACATTGGTTCCAAAGCTCTCTTTATGGGACAGCTGTGCATTGTGTTCGAGACTTAGATGAAAATTTGGAATGGATAACACTTAAAATGATCTAAACTATGATTTTATAATCAAAGTACCCAAATGCATTGTAGCAATGAGAAACCCAACTTCCATTTAAGATGTACAATGAAAGTAAACTGAAGGAAAAATGCATTTGCTTCAAAGTTTTTAAAGCAATTTCAACACATTGTCTAGCCATTGTCCAAAATATGATTTTCTATCAGCATACTCCTTGAACCTTCTTTACGTCTAACTGCTATTTTGTTAATTGACTTTGATTGAAAGGTGAAAATGTGAAATGTGGCCAAGGATATTTATACTTCTTTCTCCCTTTTAATTGTTATATATTCAAAGACTAATTAGCAATCCAAACAGCTCCCTTTAGTCAGATGCCATTCAATGCATTGATTTTGCATCAATGAATTATGTATCTTCAGCCACTAGTTTGAATCAAAGTATGCATTTGGCTTCAAAATCAAACTCTAAAAATAAAAAAGACTATGTTTAAATTATAAAGTGCAATCAACCACCATAGAAATTGATTGGATAGTGATTGCGTTTTTGATATCATGTTATTGCAACAAAGATCTACTTTTGAACCCCAATCGCTTAATTTTTATGAACCATATAGCATATGCCATTCACAATACCCATTTGTAAAGATTGTCCTTGTAACAAAAAGCAACGCTATGACTACAAGCACAATCAATATAGTGATAATCTTGAATTAACCTTTTTCTTTGTCTACTCTATGCAATTGTAAACAAAGGACAAGGTTCATTCTAGAAACTCACCTTGTACTCTTTTCTTGAAGAATTTGCTACAGTTGGACCGCTACACCACCTCTCCTCTTCCAATCAAAAGAATTGCACCATGTAATAAGCTTTAATTAGAAAATAAACACCATTTGTTTGTTTTTCTAAAAGAATAGCAATAAAGCTCAAGGAAATTACCAAAATGCAAACAACTCCCAAAATTACATTTGCAATATATAATACTCCTACTGCGATGGATACTAATAGCCAAAACCAATAAAACACTAGCAAGCATTTTTTAGATTCAAGAGACACAAGTATAAATGTAAATTATATTAAGTAGACAAACTAGTTGCCATAGGTTCTTGCACCACAAATCTTCTAGCAATGAATTTAACTGCTCTTTTGCATGAAGTCTAAAATTATTTCATCAAGCAATATTACTTCACTGCTCTATGGCAACATTGCAATTTGAATTCTAAAACATATTTGGCATAGCTTTTTATAACCCCAAGATACAATTTTCTAACTTCCCAAGCATTCAGCTTCTAAGTTTTCCAATTACAAAATCTCAAATTGTTGTTTGCTTGGTATGTTTTTTCCTTGAATTTGATCACTAGGTAAAATGTGTACAAGGATAATTGTAATTTGTTCTTTCTCTTAATTACTATGCATTTAAAGACTATTTAATAGCTACCTAATTAACTAGTTATCTAATGATACAAGGATAAATGACAAATATGGAATTGACTACTTTGACATGAGTAAAATGTCACATGGACCTATTAGCTAACACGCTACATATACTGTGACTTTTAAGTGCTTAATCCATCTACATGCAAATACAAATCACAACCCATAATTAAAATGTCCCCAAGGATATTTATAATTATTTCTTTCTTTTTATTATTATGTATTTAAAGACTAATTAACAGCCACCTAATTAATTAGATATCAGATGAAAGAAGAGTAAATAAGAGCTACCAACTCGATAAAAATGCCAAAGTTAACATGTGAATATCAAGGTGTCCAGATTTAATACTCACTGCATTCCCCGGAAGCACATTTTCCTGAGGAGTTTTGTAAAACAATTCACTTTCCCTATAAATGCTTTCCTATTTTACATGTCTGCCTATGAGAACAAAAACCACGACATATGACAGAATTTAAATGCTTATTGGCACAAAATAGGTTTCCAGCATGTAGGTTGAGAAAAGAGAGTGGATAAAAAAAGTAGCAGGGAGGAAAGTTTGACTCATAAGAAAGTATGCATATGCAGCAATAGTGTGGCACATCATTTTATTTTACCTTGAATTTAATAACAAAAACAAATTTGATTGCACCATAGCTTCTATACGTGCAAAGTTTTATTTTATTGAAATTCATAGAAGCTTGATTAATAGAGTCAAATGTAGTTTTAAGCTTGAGAATGTGAGCTTGAACAAAGGTCAAAATAAATATAAACATCATACAATCCTAAACTCAAGAAAAAGCATTAACAGTGATATCTTTTGCAGTGTATCGATGCTTGTACTGGAAATAGGGGATCCTCTTTCTAGAGCATTAATTATTCATTCTTGCAAACTAGCTACTATTTCTCAGGTATTTGTCCACCAATTAAAGTTAAGGACATCACATCTGTTATTTTATCAACAATTTTAGAAAGCAATGTCATCCTTAACTTTTAGTTCTTTGAATTACAAAGTTGAATAGAAGGAAACAAGTTGCAGGGTATGCATATCACATGATCCTGGCTTCTCACAATGCATTTAGTTATCTTGAAAAGGTTTCCTTCCACTTTAGTATTTTAAGGAGAGCTTGGAAAGTAGATCAATAGACCTCAATGTCATAGGTGTAAACTCCAAAGATAATCATCATGAAGAAAGAAGACAGCTATAGAAAAATTGAGATTCAATCATGTATAATAGATGACAAAGGATAGTTTGAAGTCTCATTATCAATACTATGAGATTTGTCAAAGGCATCCTGCTTCTCATAGTTCACAGTGGCAGTTAAGAAACAACATGCTATGTACGGACAACATACAGTCTATAATAAGGAAAAATTCATTACAAAGCATAAGTAGTTGATAAATAGGATAGACTTATGCATATTGGAAGACAGTGTATGAATAGCTACATAAGGATAATTCAATAAAGAATGCATTAGCATCAAAGAAGGAAATAAAACATATTAATGTTCAAAAATGAATAAAATAGGTTAACAAGAGTGGAAAGAACATCAAGCCACCATACAAATCCAGATTGCTAAAAAGAAACTTCATCTAATAATCCAATTAACTATTGGAAAAAAAAAGGAGTAAGCCACAACAAAAATCAGGAGTGCTAAAAGGAAACTCCGTCTAATAATCAAATTAATAAATGAAAAAACAAAAACAGAAAAATACTTAGGAAGGACTGGAGAAAAAATAAGAGGATAGACCCAAACTTAGGAAGCAATAGAGAAAAAATAAGAGGAAGCAGTGCGAGGATACAAAAGTTCCTTGTCAAAGGAAAGAGCCAATAGAAAGGAGCTGACCAAGGCAAAGCTCTATTCTATGTCAGAGTCTAAAAAGTTAAGACATGGACAAATAGTTAAAACTAATGATAGAGTAGAGCCTAAAATGCTAAAACATAAACAAAAACAAATAAGAACGAGGAACAAAATACATTGGAGAAAGGAATATATGGATTGAGTGAAAAATCATAGAGACCAACTCTAAGGCGGATTGCCTTTCTTTTAGTGTCCATTAAGATATGTATATCATTCACACAAATGTTAGACTAAATGAATGACATAGACTGATATATACCCCTAAAGTCTTGCAAGATCCCGATGATGCGATCAAACCTCAACTGGAGAATTTAATTTTTAAGTTTTGCATGAGCAAAATATGTAGTTCACACTTAAAATTCTTCGTATAATAATGTGAATCATTTAATTTGAGAAAAAAATGCAGTTCATACCCAGATAAGAGAAAAATAATAGTATGTCCAGAACAAGGGCATCCAAACCCAGAACAAAAGTTTGAGTCATGATCGAAGTATTATTCAATTGGGTATATTATAAGTTATGATTTCAGCTAGGTTTATCGCTAAATTGAGCACCAAAATTTTCTATCAACCATGGCCAGCTGTAAGAAATCATTAAAAATAATCGAGAGCAATAAATTGAATTAAGCCATACCTGGGTTAGAATAAAGCTTATGGGTAATTAGTGCATGTCATCACCAGGTACAACAAAGAAAAAAACAAAGGAATCAAATTCAAGTCGTATCCAACAACTAAAAACTATTTAATTCAAATGAGTATTCTAGCAACGATTGGAAGGATGTTGAATCCAAACAATGAAATGATTGCAATTATGAAAAGTTGTATACCTGACCAGATCATTGCTACCCGATTCCAGCACACCATCTATGAGAGGGATGCAGATGACATTCTACAACATTCACCACATAGAAAAAGTAAGATTGAGGCCTCACTCTTTCATGTGAATTATTTGGAAATGATGAAGATTTCTCATGCAACAAAATGTTAGGATAAAAATTACCTGAATATTGGCACTCTGCAGATGACATGTATATGCAGCAGTTCCATGACTAATGTAAGCATCGTATCAATATAGCACAAAATAGAGCATAAAAAAAACTTGGTTTTCATAGATTTATTTTTACTATATAATAATGATTGTAAGATTTTCATACCTTGGCAAGAAGGCTACATCTGAAGACTTTAGTGTCAGCTTCATTAGATCCAAATAGCCACAAGGGAGACCCCTTTGCCAGAGCTTGACTAGGTAATCTACATTCAAGTAGTACAACATGCTTTGACCTTGTTGGAAATACAAATGAATATCTAACCTAAAACTTCAACATTTTATGCAGATAAATAGAGGAAGATGTTGAGTTATTTAAACTACAAAAATATGAACCTTAAACATGTACATTTTCTAAGTATGAGCAGAAGAAGATGGTTGGAGGTACTTCACAAATAAATAATTATTATTAACCAAGACATCTATATATTTACATTTTACTGTCTAAAGTCCTCACAATGAAAAAGCAAAAACATTACTCAGGATTTTATAGGTAGAGGAGCCTCTTCAGCATATACCCGAAAAAAGAACCAAAGCTGAAGGTCATGGAAACAAAGTAGAACTGTTTAGTGTCAATCAGGTCTTCGAGAGACAATGCAGAAAAAGGCTTCCATTGATGCTCTTCGCCCTCTCCACCACTGCAAAGGTGCTCATAAAGTTCTCCCAACTTTAATGTCCTCTGTAGGCTCTCACCCACCATTTTTGTGTTGTTCATTCTCCCATTCTAATACCCACCACCCCACTTCCGCAACTTGTTTACCAACAGTAACACTCTCAAATAAAAGATACATCAGAAACATCATTAAGATATTAAAGAGAGACAGAGAGAAAGATTAAAAACTTTCCTATGGTAAGGGCAGTATTTCGAGAATATTAAGTATGTCCATTGAATGCTTTTCACAGTAGCTTGTAGGCCTTTGGTTAGATTGTCTATGGTAGGTACCGTTCATCTTCCCATGCTTGCCCAAGATGACAGAATTTTCTAGAACAAATTGTCTATGGACCTACAAATGGAAAGAAAACGGAAGGGAGTCTTGAACTTTTGAAAAGATCTAAACTTAAACTTAAACATTTTTGACCTATAATCATAAAAACATTGAAAGAAACAAGGTAGTTTGAGGAGAATAGGGAGTGGGTGAAATTTTGTCTATCCTTTAGTCTTCTTTCAAGATTGCAAGTTTGTCGTTTTTTGTGTGCATCCATGAAATTCCTGCAAAACTACTTGTCCAAGTCTAGCAAATCACTTTCATGGGTTTGAGGTTGCTTTTGTTTCAATGTTAGAAATCAATACTTATAGTATTGATGACATAGAACACCTTACAGAGGATACCTGGAGCATTCTTATGGAAAGGCCATTTGCCTGACGGGTGCAAATAAAAAAATGTGTGAAGCCATCATTGCGAAGAAAGCAATTGAGGAGCTAATGAACCCCTTCCTCTGATTCCTCCTTGGTGCTATCGCTTTCAAAATTTTGCATTTCACTGGGGCTTTACTGGCCACTTGAATTGCCGCTGAAGTCCCACTCTGTTGCTGCTACTGGTTATTGCTGTGTTGCGTTCTGTACTCGAAGCAGACACAAATCATAAATCATGTGCAGCATGCACAATAGTGCAAAACCTACCAAGTAAAACAATTACAGAAATTTGCAAGCAAACCTTATCGAATGTTCTAGAAACCCATAAAATTTAAGTATGGCATTTTATGCATTGAGGCATTTCGATGCCACCGTATTCCGCCAGTACAGCTCCTAGCCATGCGTGGCCACCAAGCCATTCCAGCACCTTCACCTCCAACCAGAAGCCATTTAATGCATTTAATTTGCATTTATGGATTACGTACCTCTATCCGTCAATTTTATAAACTATGCATTTTCTTAAATTAATTTAATCAATCTATGCGTTCACATTTTCTTGATTTTTTTAATGCATTTAATTTGCATTCATGGATTAAGTACCTCTAGCCACCAGTTTTATAAACTATGCCTTTGCTTAAATTTATTTAATCAATTTATGCGTTCGCATTTTCTGGAATTTTTAAAACGAAAATGATTTATAAAGTTACTCGGACGAATAGAAAAATAGATAAATGCTAATTTTCCAATATAAAAAATAGCTCTCCAAATTCAAACTATACAAAAATATAAGTAATATGTTAAATGGTGAAATGTGATTGGCCGATGTTGCTCGAGAAAAGCATTCCAGACGAATGCAATAGTTTTCCTGCCTGGCGGCAGGAACTAATAATATGATTATGCCACTAATCTCTTTCATCAGTATATTATGTCACTAATCTCATTCATCAATATGATATAGAATTAATGTAAACAAGATTATTGAATAATCTAATTCAAAAGTTCATATAAGACCCTTTCAAAAGCGTCGTAGTGATCAACTAAGCTGCTCACGAAGTTGCAATTATCATTTACAAGGGGTCCGTTGTAGGGCTTTAACATCCTATAACTTAAAATCTTGGCTTGACATGCTATTACAATTTCCACCTAATATCCTATAGTTGACATTACACATTTTTTTTATCAAGATTGTTATCGTAAGTCAATGATCTTGTTTACATTAATTCTATGTCATATTGATGAACGAGAGTAGTGACATTTTTTTATTAAGATTGTTCTCGTAAGCCTTCCTATTGTAATAGTCCTCTGCTTGACTTTCTACAAACAAGTTATAGAATATCAGCCATAAAAGTACAGAACATGTTTGTGATAACTAAAACATTCATGGAAGGATACCTTCGAAGAATCGTTAGCGAAGAAATGGCGTCATCCCCGGCTGATAAATTAAAGACAATTTAACAGTCAATGTTGTAAAGTGCAGATCATTTTATATTGTACTTAAAAAGTTGTTAGTTATTTTACAAACAGTCCGGATTTTTAAGTTTATATTTGAATATGACGTTGCTCAAACATAATTTTTATTCTATGTACTATCAATTCTTAGGCCGCGGTCGGTGTGCATGCGTTGAATGCAACTATTTTTTAAACATGTGATTATTGTTCTCTATTTCCATGGAGCTCTCAATCGATCACATCCATAACAGTTTTTAAATCTCTTTACATGGAGGCTTGGATAAAACTATTCATGGGTGGAAAAAAATATAGTTAGCATGTGAACAGTGCGGCTGAATAAACATCAAGATAATCTATATGCCACCTAAATGGGCCGACTTTATAACTTTTAAAGGTTCTGTGATTTTACGTTGCCTTCAAATACAATCCATCCTTTGGCTTTTCCTGTATATTCTAAAGTTTGGCATTGCTCCCTTAGAACAAACCAGAATATCATCCATGAATATTAATTGTTGACCTTGCTAATGTCAAGCTGAAAACAATCCTGGAATACAATATATTGCAGACGTAATGAGTGAGGCAAGCATTTGTCGAAGTCAACCTATAATTATAAATGATTTTTCAGAAACTTGCAAAAACAGGCGAAAGTGTATGTATCTAGAGCAAGTTTGAGCATGGAGGTGATTGATAGAGTTGAAAGGGAACGTTTTCAGCTGGGATGTAAAGGCGCCAAAGTAAAATTACATATCTTCTTGGTTTAGGCAAATCTATTTTTCATGAGAATGAATGGTCCACTTAATACTCATTGTATCTAAGTGATGTTCATAGAGGTGAACTTTGGAGACTTCCTAGGAGATCACTCATTCGAAGACTAGTCCAACACAAGTGTAATTAACCATAAAATTTCTCCAAGATCAATTCCACATAGCTAGTGGTCCATGTAGCACCATTAAATCTAGGTGATGCTCATAGGGGTGAAGCATTAAGGGTTCCAAGAGGACAATACTCCAACACAAGCATGCTTAAGCATAGAGTTTCCCCAAGATCAAGCCCATTTGTGTTGGAGTAGTATTATTGGGATGGGTGCTCTTGAGAAGTCTTGACACTTCACCCCTATGAGAATCACCATGATGCAATGAGTGCTTTGTGGACTATTAATTCTCATGGGAGATAGTTTTTTTGAACCACTACTAATGAAATATGGGTAAATGAGTTTGACTCAAAAACTACACAATTGAATTATGATATAGTGATATCATAATAATATTATTGCAAAACAAAAAGATTTTTATATTGAAAATTACATTTAAATTATTCCTTCTAAGTATTATAAAATCTCATTTTTTTAAGATTCTCTTTGAGGTTAAACTTGAGCTTTCTCTTATCAAATTGCATGCAGGAAGTTAGAGAATTATATTTATACACAATAACATATTTGCATACTTTCTATCTTGAACCAAGATGAGAGTGGATTTTTATATAAATGAATATTTAATGCCCCAAGCTTTCACCGAAGAATTTAATAGTTAAAAAAATGATGATAAATTATTTTTATACAAAAATGACATCAAAAAAATCACATTACAATCCTTCATTCCTAAGGTGTCACAACAATAGGTAGTGACACACTTGTGAACCATTTTTTTCTGGCTCCTATGTACTTCTCTTGCTCTTCTAGGGTTTTTCACCTAAAAGGAAAGAGATAGGAGCAAAAAATGCTAATGGTTCATTTGAAAATTGTTATGTGCAATGTTGTCTAACCTAAATGAAGTTAACTAAATTCAATTGACTAATTTAAATGAACGAAAATAAATGCAAAAGTGAAATTAAAGCTATGTTTGAAAACACATTCTGTAATCCAAAAATGAACTAAATGAAGAAAAAAATGCAGAACAGAAAGAAAAGGGATGAATCTGCAATCACCTAGGTAAGTATGATGAATCTAGGATGTTGGGGATACTGACTAAAATCACTAATTTTTCACAATGGGACTCATTCACCTAGGGTGGAAAATTAGTCCTCCTTCTGGTGAAAAACTATCGGAAACAAGTTTCTATTTGTCAGGATCCAAAATCTAACAAAATTCAAATTTTCAATCCTAAGGCGGGACTCATTCACCATAGGTGGAGAATCAGTCCTCTCCCAAATTTCTAAAAAATCAGGAGACAACACTGCAACACTAGATCTGGAAACAACTGTTTGTTGAGTTGTCGAAGTCAATTCTATAGGAAATGGACATAAAACCTTCTCCAAGCTTGAAATGGACTTGAGTTGACTTGAAGCACCTAGTTTACTTGTAAACCAATCTTCACCATAAAAAATATTGTCAAATTTGCATAGAAAAGACTACAAACAAACATGCAATAGGGGAAAATGGTTTAAGGTTAGTGAATAGGGGTTTTCCATGGTCAAACACCACTTTTGGTAATCAAACCCTTCATGAAATAATGAAATGCAAAGGAATGATAAACTAACAACATGCAATTGCTATCAACTTACCAAACCCTTGATGATGAAAGTCTGAAGTAATGTCAATGGTTTTTTTAAAGTGTTTGAATAGTGTTTGAAAAGATGTTGTAAAATGCTTGAATGATTGAATATGATGTATGAATGTTGGAGAATTGTAGGAGATGTAAAATGAGGTGAAAATCACTTATTTATACACACTTATAGTGCCTTAGTTACCCGTTCATACCTCATCACAAGCTGACATCAAATGTTCTTGAATTAAATACTGAAAGGAAATTTAAAATATTTTGAATTTGGGGCCAAGGGGGACTCATTCAACACCCATGGCAAATGGGTTCCACCTAGGACCTGAAAAATATGTGTTGGGAAATATGATGCATTTAATTTTGTTCATCAAGATAATACTCAAAAATACACTTAATTAAGCATATAAAAGCATAAGGGGCCAAATAAACCATGAGAAAGGGATAAATAGTGAAGATATGCCTAGAAAAGTGTGAAATCTTGTTACAATACTTTACAACAATTCAAAATAGGACTTGATGAATAAAAAGGTGATTTTTAGATGAATTGTAATTAATAGAGTCTAGAAGAATGTAGAAATGTCTTATGCACTTCACGACACCTTCACAAGACATCATTATTTGAATTTTAGTACCTAAATATGCATGTTCAAGTCATGTTGCAACATAAAATCAGAGAAAAATATATCAAATACTATGAAACAAGACCTGAAAGGCCATGAAAATGACAAGGGGCAGTTTTGTATGACACATTTAGCCCCCACTTTAGTGAGAGGATGAGTCTGCTTCAAACTCACACTATAGTAGCCCTAGCAAGATAGAATACAACGATCAAGAGGGATGATCAAGACCCCAGGATGAAGATCCCATGGAAAACTAAGCATAAGAACAAAGGAACACACAAGTGTTGAGATGAATCAGATGAAGCTTCAATCGTCAATCCAACTAGTTGTGGATTAGATCTAGGCTAATTGTTTGAAAAAGAGAATATGTACTCACTCTGGGGCCACAGAACTTCAAGCTGTTTGCGGGGTGAGAAGGCCCAAATGTACTCACTCTAGGGCCATAGAACTAGTTGTTCGTGGGGTGAGAAAGCCCAGAAAGGTAAGATACATACGCTAGTTGGTATGCACTCACAAAGACAAAGGTGGATATGGGGAAAATTCATGTCACTAGATAGGCTTCATGCTCAACCATATTAAAGTTATAGTTGTTGATAACTTTAATAAGGTGCCACAAGGAAAAATGTCATGAACAAAAAAGAAAAGTACCACAGTCATGCAAGCTACGTTATGCAAGGTGGAAAAAATGCAAAGTGTAAAAATGAAAAAATGTAAAGTGTAAAAGTGTAAAATGTTTGAAGGAGTCTTGTTGAGTTCATGCAACATCATTCACTTAGGGAACATTGTGACTAATGTCTCCAAGAGAGGACCAATCAATAGTATATTCACAACTTAGGGGATGCAGTGCATCACATCAGGGCACCAAGAGGAATGTAATATGCTTAGAAAGATCACACTTATGAAGGACATCACACCCAATGTCATCCACAAAGTGAAAAACACATCATATAAATGACAAGGCTGCACTAGGAACGAAGAATGAAAATTAATTGATGGTAATGTATGCCCCCCACTTTAAAGGAATTGCTACACATCGATCTGTGAGCAATTACTTTAAAGTGGAGAAGAAAAGAAAAGAAAAGAAAAGAAAACAAGACATGAGAGCCAACCTAGAAAGCCCTATGCCAAGTCATATGTTTTGAAGTTAGGCTGTGTCATGTCAAGGGAAAATGAAAAACAAAGAAAGGGAGTTGCCCCCTAGAAAAAAAAACACACCAAACACATAAGGGATCTATGGATTTGGGGTCAGTATGTTCATTGCTACAATGTTTTTATGAAAGAGCGCAAAATTGTCATCATTCCCCAAAGCACATAGAACTAGAAGAATGAAACAAAGAGAGTGAAAACAAATGAAAAAAAAGTCCTTTTGGGTCAACATGGAAGAGGCATTGTGGTCTCAACAATTTGCATCATCCCCAAAAGGAAAACACAAGCGAAACAAAAGAAAATGAAGGAGAAAGAAAATGAAAAATCTTTTGGGTCAACATGAAGGAGATATTTCAGTCTCAATTCCTTGCATCATCCCCAAAAGGATAACATAAAACAAAAAGGGAAAAAGAAAAATACCTTGTGGATAAACATGGAAGAGACATAGGACGTCTCTACGATTTGCGTCATCCCCAAAAGAAAAACACAAAACAAAAAGAGAAAAAGACAAGGACCTTTTGGGTCAACATGGAAGAGACATAGGGTGTCTCTATGCTTTGCATCATCCCCAAAAGGAGAACACAAAATGAAAGTGAAAAATGACAATGTATGGCATATAAAAGAGAGATACGAATAGAAGAAGTTTACAAAGAGAGGGAACATCAAACACATGATATGGGGGAACACAATACACACATGAAAATGCAAAAAGGACAAAGGGACAAGTAATGCAAATGTAAGTCAACCATTTATTAAGTTATTGGTTTCTCAATCTTAAATAGATAAGCATAAAAGTAATAACATAGTTAAGAAACAAAGACAAGTGCATTACAAGGACAGGGCTAACAACATCTTTCCCTCCACAAAGTGTAAAGGAAAGAATGAGCTGAGGTGGGTGATGTGAAAGGATCATGCAATAGTGAGAATAGGGAATTCTACAACTATGGCATGATGATGGGATTTGGTTGCCTTAAGGTATGATGGGGAAACAATTAGTATTAGTGAAGTGATACTTATCCAGTATTTCATTCAATATCCGACATTCTTTAGTGCGATGTCCAAGGATACAATGATATTTGCAAAATGGTATGTTAGAGTCTTTTAGATGAATAACCAACCTATTCATAGGTGGTAAAAGTATAAGACCTTTATTTAAGAGCAGTTGAAGTCTTCGTTCACATTCAGGTGGAGGATGTGTGGGAAACTTGATCTTTTTGAGTTTGTAAGGTCATTTTTGCTTGCTAGATTTTCCTTGTTCATGAATAAGAGGAAGATGACCCATAGTGATCCCAACATCCTTGTCATTATAAGTAGATAATGTTTGTTCACATGGAAAGAGAATTTTTAAGTTAGGAGGAGCATTCAAGATCATTGTTCTAGCATCCCAAAGTCTCCTAGGTTGAAGAGGATGTCTATCAAGATGAGAAGGATCTTTATATCCTAGTCCTGGTGTGTGTGGTTTGGTTTATTATTGGTCAAGAATTTGATGTATGTCATGTTCATGTTTTGTGTCACAACCTTGTTTACTTAAGATAGTGAATCCTTTGACGTATGTCTCTTTGAGGTTGATAGGAGTGTTTGTGACTTTGTGATCATAAAAGGGTTGTGAATGTGATTGGTGAGAGGAACTAGGTCCACTAGAGGGAGGAACCTTGGGTCCCATATTGACTTCAGGATGTAACTATGCAAAGTGATTAGGAGGTGCAATAGTGGGAAAGTCTTGTGACCTCATGGAGGGATAAAAGGCTGCATTTGCTTCTAGGTTATCAAGACAATCATTGTAGAACTTGTTCATGCTAGCATCATCTTCTCCGATGATGTCCACTTCACATGGAGGAAAATCATGAGGAGTTAAAGGAGCATGAGGTTGTTCAAGGTCATTAGGATCATAGCCAAAGGCACAATTGGACATGTCTACCAATTATTTTAATGAATTCCAAAACTTATCGAAAGAAAATGCCATGATGCAAATAAACTAAGATGCACAATAAATGAGGAAAAACAAAGATTATGGAATGTAAAATAGAATGCAGAAACATGAAATAGTAATGTAGAAAAATGCTAAAAAGGTGCCAGAAATGTTGTGTAAAAAGTGCAAAGGGACTGATTCACCCTAGGTGGTGAATGACTCCCAGTCTGATGGTTTTGTGTGTTTTACAAAATTTTTAAGATGATTTTAATGCTCTATATAATGCAATAAAAGATGCAGAAAGTAGATTTTTAGTTTTTCCAATGAGATGCAATGCAAAAATGAAATCTAAATGAAGTTTTCACTAATGCAAGATGAAAACTCCTAGAATGCAAAAACAAAACAATGTACTAATTGAATGTTAATGCAAAAGTAAACTAGGATGCAATATGTAAATGAAATTAGAAATGAAAAGTGCTCAAAATTTGGGTTCACCAAAATGAACCATTGATTTTTGGCTCCTATGTACTTCTCTTGCTTTTCTAGGTTTTCACCTAAAAGGAGAGAGATAGGAGAAAAAATGCTAATGGTTCATTCAAATTATGTTATTTGCAATGTTTTCTAACCTAAATTAAGTTAACTAAATGCAATTGACTAATTTAAATAAATGAAAAAAAATGCAAAAATGAAATTAAAGTTATGTTTGAAAACACATTGTGTAATGAAACAATGAACTAAATGAAGAAAATATGTAGAACAAAAAGAAAAGGGATGAATTTGAGTGCACCTGGCTAAAGTATGATGAATCTAGAATGTTGGGGATGCTAACTAAAATCACTGTTTTTTCACAATGGGACTCATTCGCGAAGGGTGGCGAATTAGTCTTCCTTGTGGTGAAAAACTATTAGAAACAAGTTTTCGTTTGTTAGGATGTGGAACCTGACAAAATTCAAATTTTCAATCTTAATATCTCCCAAATTTTAAAAAAATTAGGAGACAACTCTGCAACACTAGATCTAGAAATCACTACTTGTTGAGTTGTCGAAGTCAATTCTGCAGGAAACAGATAGAAAACCTTCTCCAAGCTTGAAAAGGACTTCAGTTGACTTGAAGCACCTAGTTGACTTGTAAACCAATATTCAACACCAAAAAGCTTGTCAAAGCTACACACAAAATTCTACAAACAAACATTCAATAAGGAAAAAATGGTTTAAGGTTAGTGAATAGGGGTTTTCCTTGGTCAAACCCCACTTTTGGTAATCAAACCCTTAATGAAATAATGAAATGCAAAGGAATGATAAAATAACAACATGCAATTGCTATCAACTTACCAAACTCTTGATGATGCAAGTCTAAAGTAATGTCAATGGCTATTTCAAAGTGCTTGAATAGTGATTGAAAAGATGTTGTAAAATGCTTGAATGCTTGAATATGATGTATGAATTTTGGAGAATTATAGGAGATGTAAAATGAGGTGAAAATCACTTATTTATACACACTTGTGCCTTAGTTACCTATTCATACCTCATCATAGGCTGACATCAAATTTTTTTGAATAAAATCCCAAAAGAAATTTTAAAATATTTTGAATTTGGGGCCAAGGGGGACTCATTCGCCACCCATGGTGAATGGGTCCCACCTAGGACTTGAAAATGTGTGTTAGGAAATTTGGTTTATTTAATTTTGTTTGTTGGGATAATACTCAAAATACACTTAATTAAGCATATGAGAGCATAAAGGGGCCAAATAAAGCATGATAAATGGATAAATAGTGAAGATATGCCTAGAGATGTGTGAAAGCTTGTTACAAGACTTTACAACACTTCAAAATAGGACTTGTTGATGACTAAAAAGGTGATTTTTAGGTGAATTGTAATTAATAGAGTCTAGAAGAATGTAGAAATGTCTTACAACACTTCACAACACCTTCACAAGACGTCATTATTTGAATTTTAGTACCTAAATATGCATGTTTAGGCCATGTTGCAACATAAAATTAGAGAAAAATATATCAAATACCATGAAACAAGACTTAAAAGGCCATGAAAATGACAAGGGACTATTTTTCTATGGCACAACTTGGCATGAAAACTAAATGTACAATATAAGGTGGAACAAGTAGAAAAGATATCTAGACAATACATTAAAAAATACCATGATCAGTTCAAAATTTGGGATATAGAGGAGGGTTAGGTTGTCAGGCCAACTTACAAACCCTGACAACTTTTCTATCAAGCAAATCTCTTATCATCTAAAAAAGGACTATAAAAATAACAATCTTATATTAGATTTGGCTTTATTTGGACTCCCAATTATAGTACAAGTGTGGAATATAGAGCATAACTCACATGGTTCAAACATCTATGTTTGAGGAGCATGTTTAATTTTGTAACACATTTAACTTTATGGTTTCAATTATGGAATACAAGTTATGAAATGTCTCTAGAACACTAGGCCCTTACACGTAAAAAACTAGGCTTTACACCACCTATAATGAATTACAAGTGTTGAAATACAAACCTACTCCAACCTTTGCTAGCTAAATACTTTAAATGTTAGGGTCAAATCTAGACATCATGTATTTTGTAATATGGGGTTAACTTTATAATTATCAAGGCAAAGTCCACATTCATTATAAACTCACCTTAGACTTTGGAGGGAAAGGTAACATGTATCTTTGACTTAAATATCAAAGAAGCATCTAGCACCATGTAAAATATCACTCCAAGGTTGAACTCCAAACTTCATAAGATTCATAATATGGAGTTTCAATTACATTGTACACCATTCTAAATACCTAGACTACTTTATATTATAGGATTTTTTGAAATTTGACTATGGACTTTGATTTACAACTAATAGCCTATATAACATTTGCAATATAATATAATATATTGCAGGCGTAATGAGTGAGGCAAGTACTTTTCCAAGTCAACCTATAATTATAAATTTTATTTAGAAACATGCAAAAATAGGTGAAAGTGTATCTATCTAGAGAAAATTTGAGGATGGGGATGATTAATATAGTTGAAAGGGAACGGTTTCAGTTGGGATGTAAAGGCGCCAAAGTAAAATTACATATCTTCTAAACTTCAAGTGTCATCCATTATTTTCTATAGTTGTAATATTTGAGGTCATTGACTCATTGTATGTAAGTGATGTTCATAGAGGTGAACTTTGGAGACTTCCTCGGAGATCACTCATCCCAACACTACTCCAACACAAATGTAATTAAACATAAAATTTATCCAAGATCAATTCCACATAGCTAGTGGTCCATGTAGCACCATCACATCTAGGTGATGCTCATAGGTGGGAAGCATCAAGGGTTCTAAGAGGATAATACTCCAACACAAGCATGCTTAAGCATAGATTTTCCCCAAGATCAAGCCCATTTGTGTTGGATTAGTATTATTAGGATGGGTGCTCTTGAGAAGTGTTGATGCTTCACCCCTATGAGAATCACCATGATGCAATGAGTGCTTTGTGGACTATTAATTCTCATGGGAGATAGTTTTTTTGAACCACTACTAATGAAATATGGGTAAGTGAGTTTGACTAAAAAACTACATAATTGAATTTTGATATAACAATATCATAATAATATTATTGCAAAAAAAAAGTATTTTAATATTGAAAATTACATTTAAATTATTCCTTCTAAGTGTTATATAATCTCAATTTTTTTAGATTCTCTTTGAGGTTAAACTTAGCTTTCTCTTATCAAATTGCATGCATGAAGTTAGAGCATTACTTTTATACACAATAACATATTTTCATACTTTCTATCTTGAACCAAAATGAGAGTAGATTTATATCAACGAATATTTAATGCCCCAAGATTTCACTAAAGAATTTAACAGTTAAAAAGATGATGATGAATTCTTTTTATAGAAAAATGACATCAAGAAAATCACACTACAGTCCTTCAATCCTAAGGTTTCACAACAATAGGTAGTGACACACTTGGCATGCATACCAAATTTACAATATAAGGTGGAACAAGTAGAAAAATTATAGGCACTACATTAAAAAATACCACGATTAGTTTAAAAATTGGGATATAAAGGAGGGTTAGGTTGTTAGGCCAACTTACGAACCTTGGCAACTTGTCTATCAAGACAATCTCTTATCATCTAAAAAAAGAGGATAAAAATAACAATCCTAGTAGATTAGGCTTTATTTGGACTCTAAATTATAGTAAGTGTGGAATATAGAGCCTAACTCACTTGGTTCAAACCTCTATGTTTGAGGAGCATGTTCAATTTTGTAACACCTTTAACTTTAGGGTTTAAATTATGGAATACAAATTATGAAATGTCTCTAGAACACTAGGCCCTTACACATGAAAAAATAAGCTTTAGGTCACCTATAATGAATTTCAAGTATTGAAATAAAAACCTACTCCAACCTTTGCGAGCTAAATACTTTAGATGTTAGGGTCTAATCTACATCATGTATTTTGTAATATAGGGTCAATTTTATAATTCTCAAGGCCAAGTCCACATTCTTCATAAACTCACCTTAGACTTTGGAGGGAAAAAGGTAACATGTATCTTTGCCTTCAATATCAAAGAAGCATCTAGCACCACACAAAATCTCACTCCAAGGTTGAACTCCAAAATTCATAAGATTCATAATATATAGTTTCAATTACATTATACACCATTCTAAATACCTAGAATACTCTATATTATAGGATTCTTGTTATTTTGATTGTGGACTTTGATTTTCAAGTAATAGCCTATATAAAGTTTTCAATTCAAAAACTAGCAAGCTTCATTTCTGGGATCAATGAGGTATAACTTCTGCATTTTCAATATTGTAAGAAAATAATTTGATCCAAACACTTGAACACCTATAGTATCTATAATGGTTGAATGAGAGCCTTAAAAGTGGGCTTGATTCCCTAGATACATAGTAAAAATGCAATCAAATTTATAACATAAACATCACAATGCATAACATGATATCAACATCATAAAAAAATACAAAGTAATATTTCTTGGACAACATATTAGGATGAGCAGAAAAAAATACATTTCAACATAATATCTAACATTGTATAAATAATAACTAAAGCAATATAATTTTTTTCTTCCATTCCAAGAGTGGATAATTTACAATGGATTATAAATTTAATTATGACTTTGATACAACCTAAGTTAGTGAGTTAAATGAAATTCATCATTATATATTTCATAATAAATGGTTCAAGAATGTCATTCATGCTACCAAAAATAATGAGTTCAACTTGCTCTCCAAATATATCCATAAACAAACTACCCTTGTTGGTGCAATAATTCAACCCAACTATGTGGAAACCTTGAGTCCACATGTCTATTTTGAGAGATGGTTGAGTAGGAAATCAAACTTGAATAAAATTTGGGGGAAAGGAATTCCTAAATAGGACCTTAAAGATCCACAATAGGTGTCTTTCCCTGGGTGCATTTCATTAGAAAAGTGATCACATTGAGTAGAGATTGAATTTCAACCTCGAAGGTGAGTCAAACAGACCTGGATATTAGTTCCTTTAGGGAAGTAGGATAATATGCTAGAGCTAAAACCAATTTGAAATGATATGCAATGCCTAAATTACATTAATTGTAAGAGCCAAACATGAAATGAAAATTCTTGAAATTATAGAAATTGAAACCATAGTTTTCAGGTAGATATAAGAAGGGTAAGGACACATGTATGAGTCACCAAAAGTTGGTTTTCTAGCTCTGTTAAAGGACATGTTCACCCTAGGGTGAATGGATCTTGGTTAGGAGTCTTGAAAATTATTTTGCAGTCCTTTGATGTAGGATCTTAGCTTGTATTTTACACAAGTTGCACTATCAAACATCTGAAAATAAGTTATGAATATCAATTTCTATGACTTGAAAATAATTAATGCAACAAATGCAAGATTTTAAAATTTGTCTTCAATATCGTGAAACCTTCTTCAACCTATAATCTACACATACAAAGAGGGGAAAATTGTTTTATTTGAATGGGAGTTTACCTTAATCAAACCCCATGTTTGGTGATTAAAACTTGATGTGCATAATAACAATGGAGAATGAAATGATGAATGAACACTTGCTTGCTACAACTCACCAAACGTTGAATGGCTTCCCTTAGAGGACTAAAGACAAACACAACACTCAAAGGAAATGATATTGCTCTTCTTGGTTTTATGGAAACTTGAATTCTTAGATGCTTTGAGGATCAACAATGCATATTAGGCTTCACAAGATTATGATAGTCTTGAATGTGATGTTGGAACCTTGACTGCTACAAAAAATGACTAATAAATATGCTCTTGAATGCTCTTGGCAATTATATTTTCTTCTCCAAAATTTTCTCATTAAGTGGTTAGATTTGAATTGATATAAAAAGACTATGTATTTATAGATGTTTATCTTATTTCCAAAAAGTCAAATTCCAAAAGTGGGCAATTGCATATCAAACTTGAATTATTAAAAAACACCAAAACATATTTAAATATGAGTCCTATGAATAAGAGGAGACCCATTCTCCCTTGGGTGAATGGGTTATAGCCTAAAAATATAGGACACTCATTGTTCAATGAGATTAAAATATTAATTGCATTAATTAAATGTTGGTTTCCCTTTTGGAAATTGGGATAGATAAGGCTTTGGAATGCATAATTTGAAAAATTAGAAGCTTAATTAAGTCAAATTAATTAAGGGACCTAAACATAGTGTCAAAATGTAAAGGGTATACAATTTCCTACTCTACATTTATCCCCCAATTTAGTGAGAATATGAGCTCATGGTCAGACTCACACTAAAGTAGATAAATATGCATCTTGAGAGAGGTCCAAGTGTATAAATGTTGGAAAGATACAATGAAAAGATCAAAGAGGATGATAAAGCCTGTAGGATCAAAGATCACATGGAAAACCAACATAAGGACAAAGGGACACACAAGATGTGTAAGATATGTGCAGCAAGACAATGATACAAAAGCATACAATGTTAAATATTATAATGCAAAAGGGATGGAATATCCACGGTTTCACTATTTTCCATCAAATACACTTATGGCTCCATTGGAAAACAAGTTGTGTTATGATAGGTGTCCATTAAAATATGCTCACAAGGGTTAGTGTAATTCTGGTATACACTAGGTGAGCCCCAAAGGTGAGATGAGAAACACACACTAGGTCTACAAGGTGTGTAACCATAACATAGAGTGGCGCATGGGAAAAGTTGCCACAAAAATTGTATACCCATAAGTCAATGCCAAAATAATCAATGATAAGCCAATGCTAGACTAAGTCCAACCTCTGTGAACAAAATTAAAGAAAATATGTCCATATGTTCATGAAAAAATGAGAATGCCAATATCCATGTCAAAATAATGTAAATGTAATAATGCCAATGTATGCCCCCATTTTAAAGAAATTGCTAAACACCATAATATGAGAAATTACTTTAAAGTAGAAATGATATATTCCAATTGATAAGAGGACCATGAGAGATTATTTGGAAAGTCCTATACCAATCATATGTTTCCAAATAAGGTTGTGTCATGAAAAATGATGGTTTTTTTCCTCACATGTGCAATATAAAAAGATAACACATAAGGGATCCATAGATTTGGGGTTGTAATGATGGAAACAATGTATCCCTCTACATTTTTGTATTTTTCTAGGCCCTCCTTTTTTGAATTAAGCTTAATGTTGCCTTAATATAATAGTGTAATGTGTTTAATACATTCACATTATGTCTTGGGCCCTTGTAACCTAAATGGACCTAATTGTGCCTTATTTAGGGTGTTGTAAATTATACCTTTATGCTTTCAAAATAATCTAGGGTTTCATTAATAAATTGGGCTTCTTTAAGATTTAATTGGCCTTATTTCACATGCACAAGCCTTAATTAATGCATCTTTCCAAGGATGATCCTAACATAAACAAACATCCAATCATAATACATGTGTTTTTGGATTGTATGGACCAAATTTAGTGACATGGGACTCATATACCACCTTGGGTGTATGGGTCCCACCTAATTTTTAGGGCCCCAATCTGAATTTCACATCAATCTAAGCATTTCTTGAAAAATGTGTCTTAAAGCCTAGCCTAATGGGACTAATATGTCAGTTTTTGTGTATGAGTCTCGTGTGGCTCAAACCTAAATTAAATTAAAATTCTTGGTGGGATATTATTCTCCTAGATCTAATGCCAGCTTGTAGTGTTGTAATTTTGAGGAATTTGGCATAGACAATTATAAATACAAGGTTATTTCACTCATTTTCACCTAATACTTTCATGAAAGCATTCCTAATAGAAAATTGGAGATCACAAGAGTTTACAAGACCATTTAATAGTATTCAAGACCTAATTATAAATTTTTTTAGAGCATCATTCAAGTATCAAGCATCATGTCAAAGTCATCATGCAACATGTTTTTTTTTAGCTAACATTTGTGATCTAGGATTTCATGATTCAAGCAAGTGAGCAAGTCAAGATCCATATCATTCAAGCAAGATTCAAGATCTACATCCATTAGTGTCATTTCATTCATGTTTGCAACACTTTATTTGTAGGGTTTGGTGAGTTGCAAGATATTATTTTGTTCATTCATCATTACTCCTTTCCATTTCATTTCATTTCAAGTTTTAATTACCAAAATGGGGTTTGACCAAGGAAACCCCCTTTCTACTAAAAAAACAACATTTTTTCCTCTCTTTAGTGTGTGATTTGTAGATCTAGGTTGAAGACATATTGAAGAGAAATATTGGAAAGAATTTGTTAAAGTTACAAAGATATCCAAGTTGTCACCTTATTTAGGAGATCATTAAAATCCATCTACATAGCATAATTCAACAATTCAGATCTAAAAATTAGGTTGAGAAGACAGATAAGAGATTGAAGAGCAGATCCAGATCTTGATCCTCTAAAAAATCCAAGCAGGACTGATGTTCCACTTTTGGTGTATGAGTCACAGTCTAGTGTTTTTTCTAGATTTCAGGTGTTCCAAACGTACCTCTACTAGATTTTTGTTCCTTCCTAGAAACCCTAATTTGGGACTAAATTTCCTAGCTTGGTGTATGAGTCCCAATGTGCATTAAATTCAACATTTTCAATATTTCAAGTCTCTATTTAGGTTGTTATAGGTTTCTATGTGCCCCTCTTTACTTCTCCAGTTTTCCATTATGTTTTGAATTCATTTCTAGGTCATTTAGTGAAGCTTTGCACATCATTCCATTTTGACATTAGGTTTTTCACATTACTTTTCTTTCCAAGCCCTAGCTTTGTGGTGAATCCCTCTTTAGTCTCTAATCATACCCTAGGACAACCTATTGCAAGATCTATTTTCCCTTTACATCACTAGATTGAGATCTCTAGGGTTTCCTTGAATGAAACAAGTATAGGAGGAACCCTATATCCCTTGTGCTCAATATCCTCGAAGGTAGGGAACCCTATTTCTATTATTTCATTTTGGTGAACCTATATTTAGAACATTCTATTTCTAATTTGGAGTGCATTATAATCCTAGATCCATCTTTCATTAACTTTGCATTAGGCTTTGCATTACTTGATTGACATTCTAGGGTTTCAAAATCTTGTGTTAGTGAAAGTGCATATAGGTTGCATTTTACCATCTTGCATCATTGAATTTCATCTAAAATATGCATTTTCACATAGTCTAGACATCATACAAACCAAAAAACATAAATTTTACACTTTTTTTTTTAAATTTATGCAAAAACCCTAAACTAGGACTCATATGCCCCTCTTGATGATTTAGTCCTAGTACAGGTGCTTTTTCTTGATTTTTGGATATTTTGTGCTAACTATTATTCACTGTTCAAATCCTTGAAAAACCATGATTGAGACTCATATGTACCTCTGGGCATTTTAGTCTCATTTCAAATTTTAGACTACTTTTTCTAGCATTAAATTCTCTATTTTTGTGTTTTTGTTTATTTTTGTTAGTTATCTATTTCAGTTTGTAGAGTTTTGGTTACATTCCTTTCATTACATCTAGCTTAATTTCATTTGAATCAAAATTAGAAAAAAATATATAACTTGTGTTCATTGCATCTTGCATTTCATTGATTACCCCTTGCATGAACTTCACAACTTGGTGTCCTATTGCTAATACTATAGTGAAATGAAGTTCAAGACTCATGTCATCCCACGATAGCACAATCATCCTAGATCTTGGGTTATCTTGTTGTTTTACTACTAGTGTTGATAGTAGTTCCTTAGGTATGGACCATATGGTTTTTCCCAACTCTTTTCCTTCAAGTAGTGTGAAAAATGTTGAGACAATTTTTGCTAGTATTCCACAAGAAAACATAATTCAAATCTATCAAGACTTAGTAAACCTACAAAATCAAGCACTGAAAATATTTCAACCACTAATATCCCCACTATAGATAACATATACCACATGATTGAAATATGAGGAGTTGAACTTGTGTGTAACCTAGCTCATATTTTTGGTACACTTACTAGTGGCTCTCAACCTTCAAACAATGTCCAAATCCAAGGAGGAACCAAAATTCCTCCTCTCAAAAATATTGCCTCTATTCCTACCTATACCAACCCTCAAGTTACAAAAACAATGGAACCTACAAGTAATGTCATTCCTACCTTGGGTATTTCCGCTAGTATTCCTAGTACCTTTGTTGTATCACATGTCATATCTCCTTCCACTTTACCTTCCATAAGCAATCCACTCACTTTACCTTGAACACATATAAACCTCCACCATATTCACCGCCATATCAAAACACAAATAATAATGCCATCATAAATCAACTTTTGCAAACTGTTTCATCCCTCCAAAAGCAATTTTTCACCATAAATCAAAATCAACATGACCAACCTACATACTATGTCAAAAGCAATCCCTTATCCTTGGAGATATTCAGAACACCGATACCACAAGGTCTAGAGATTCCTAGATTCAATAAATATGGGGGGGAAGGAGATCCTTCTAACCATGTTTCCACTTACACCGCATTGTGTAGTGATTTTGTCCTTGAGGATAAGGTCTTGGGTAAGCTTTTCCCTAGATACTTGAAGAATAATACCCTACACTTGTTTTCCTCATTACCGAATAACTCAATTCATTCATTCAATGAACTTTTTGAGTCCTTTATAAACCATTTTCAGCTACATATGAATCCTAAAATGACCTTAGTTGATTTGATGAGATGCAAGAAAAGAGATGATGAAAAAGTTACTGACTTAATTTCACGCTACCAAGCACTTTATTCCCAAATTAATGTAAAGATTCCCAATCCTCACCTTCAATAGATGTTCATTGAGAACTTGCAAAATAAGATACAAGATAAGCTTACCATGATGAAATTTCCCTCCTTATTACACCAATTTATTTCCCTCTGTGATTATCAAAACTTGATTAGTAGTCGTGACACAAAACCCACCTCTAGTCGACCTAAGAAGTTTGAGTACACAAACCAAAATAATTACCAACCTTTTAAGAATAAGAGTAAGGGATTCTTTCAACTCAATCCACCTCAAAGAACAACTCAACATGTTGATACCAAAGTGGCTACTATAAGGAATACAACCCCTTTCACATTTGGGGATCTGAATAGGAAATTCACTCCCTTACCTGATACCCTCCATAACACAATGTCACAACTTCTATAGTAGAAAATGATCACTCTACTTCCCATTAAAACTCCCAATCCAAATAAGCCTTTAAATCCAAATTTTAGATTAAATGCTTACTACCATTGTCACTTACAAAATGGACATGACACAAAACATTGTAAGTATCTTAAACATCTTGTGCAAGACCTCATTGATTCCGATCAACTTTTAGTTGGCAGTGTTAATGATCAAGGGAATAATCTATTGCCCCTCCCAACCAAAACTTGGAAATATTTACCAACCCTATGCCTAATCATAATATTTCATTTGTCAGAGCTAGAATCCAAAGAATGATGTGATGAATTTTGACACAGACAATGAGAACATAGATAAAATTCAAAAAAGTCCTATGGATACTATTGAAATAGGTTCTATGGATAGTATTGAAAAAGGTTTGAAATTACGTTGATTGAAACTCAACCTCATAAGGGATGAACTAAAAATCCTCTTGAAATTGCTTCTCATCTAAAGATATTATTAGAAATGCACCTGATGATCCTCTTTACATAGCTAAACGCATCAACGACAAGCCCACTAGTGGGATATTAATTGATCGCATCTATGGAGAGAATGTGATAAACAAAGAATTCTTACTTGTTCATGAACTCTATCAAGAAACATATGATAAACTAAAAGCATGGATAAAGACGCATAATGGTTTTGCTTGCCCTATGATGGGATCGATCACCCTTCCTTTACAAATAGGACCAAAAACATTAGACATATCATTCTCCAGCATCTTGACATTGGATTGATCAATTCCATGTGAAGCTTGGTTTCCCATGGGTACACTCCATGGAATTCATCCTACTGGTCGTGCATAAGTGCTTAAAGTTTCCCTTAGACAATGAAATCTTTACTGTGCATTATAGTGGCTTTAATCCTTTGTCTTCCCAATGGAACTTTTCATTATATTTTATTTTTCCTAAGCCTATGGAACCTATTAAACCTCAAGAAGACTTCTTTGCAAATCATACCAAAATTTCAAGGCAAAATGCATAGGAAAAAATATCCCTTAAAAATATACCTTAGCTTATGACCAAGCCTACCATCCTTGATGAAACCATGATCAAACCTAAAGATATTATAAATAAACAAGACCAACCTAAGATAGAACATTTACCTATCACTTAAAAAAGACCAAGAGACAACCAAAACAATCCCATCACACCTCTTAAGATTAAATAAGTTTACAAAGCTAAAGATAGAGTCAGTGAAGAACCTCCCATGGGTCCTTTTTTTCCTCTCCTTAGGGAAGTAAAGAAACCTATGGTTGATCAACCCGCTCCTACACAAATGCAACTAAAAAACTGAACTAAAATAAATTGAAATATGAGAGAGTGTAGGTGTAGATGTCATGCTCTTTCTCAATGAATTAATGAATAAAATAACATAAAAAATCATCACAACTTGACTGAAGCAATGCATGATGATTCTCCCTCGCCACAACAAAAACATCCTATAGCACAACCACAACAAGAGCTAAACCCTTCTTTGGAAATTATCATTCGACCTCATGTTGTGATTAACTTGGATGATGATGAGGTTGCTAAAATTGATGAAGAAGTGCATAATGAATTGAATACATTGTTTTCCTCTTCTATGATCTTAAATGATAATTCTTTTAGGACGAGTGTGGAACTTGGTGATAACCCTAGTTCAACACTTGCTATTTTCACTTTGGCTATTCTTTCGCCTTTTGTATACAATGAACACAATTGTGATGTGGGAGACCAACTAATAGGTTGATTCGCATGTGCCTTACTAGTATTTTACATTATTTTATTGTTCATGTGACTGCATGTGCATAATGTGGTCCGCTTACTATTCCTCTCTCTCTTTGTGACATTCCTCTATTTGTACCTACATTCTTCTCTATGTCATAAGCTTTTCCTTTATCTTTTCCATTTTTCTTGTGTTTTCCTTTTGGAGATGATGCAAGGTGTTGAGACATTCATGCCTCTTCCATGTTGACCCAACAAATTTTCCTTTATTTTCTTTTGTTTTATGTTTTCGTTTTGGGGATGATGCAAAGTTTCGAGACATTCATGTCTCTTCCATGTTGACTTGAAAGTATTTTTCTATGTTTTCGCTCTCTTTGTATCATTCTTCATATTCCACAAGTAATTGGGGAATGATGACAATTTTGAGCTCTCTAAAAACATTGTAGCAAGAACATACTGACCCTGAATCTATGGATCCCTTGTATTATTTTGGGATTTAATTTTGGGGAAAACCCCTTTTCATGATGTAGCTTCATTTGGAAACATATGACTTGGAATAGATATTTCCATGTTAGCTCTCATCTCTTCTTTATTGTTAACATTTATCATTTTCTAATTTAAATTAATTTCTCACAACATGGTGTTTAGTAATTTCTTTAAAGTGGGGGAATACATTGGCATTATTCTTTTCCATCTCATGTTTCATTATGTAGTCTTATTCATTCATGTGATGCATCTTTTTCTTTGTGGTGACATTGGGTAGAATGTCCCTCAAGAGCGTGATCTCTCTTAGCATATTATATTCCTCTGAGTGGCTTGATGGGACACACTGCATCCCCTAAGTTGTGAATCTTCTATTATTTGATTAGTCCTCTCTTGGATATATTAGGCATAATGTTCCCTAAGTTAAGACCTTACATGAACTAAGGAAATATCCTTTGAATGTATCTCACACTCTTTTGCAATATCTATTATATGACCACTTTTCATAACACACTTTTCTTGCCTATGGAGTGATCTTGTTTATTCATGATTTTCTAGAATGAAAAGCTTTACTTGCCTCATGGAGCTCGAATTTCATTGTTATTTTGCACCATATCAAATTTATCAAGAGGTATAGCTTTGTTATGGTTTGTATGTATAGGAGCCAAACTTAGGTGTGACTTTCCCATAGGTGCCTGCTTGTCTCTGTGAGTGCATACTGGCTGCATGCATACATGTCTCACTAGGGGCTCACCCAATGGATGACCTAAGATTCCACTAGACCTTGTGAGCATGTGTTGGTTTGCATAGTGGACATCATGTTCCACTTGCAAACATATTTGGATAAACAGCCTAGATTTGATCCACAACATGTTGGACAAACAATTGAAGCTTGATCCACCCCTTTTTTTTACTTTTCCTATTTTTCTTTATGTCTTTGGAAATGTATGCTTGTTCCTTGTCAATTATCTTTATCATTTACATGTGTATTATTTTGTGCTTATGTTGGTTTTCCATAGGATCTTGATTCCAGGGGCTTGATCACCCCTCTTGATCATTGTTGTCCTGTCTTACTAGAATTAGTACATTTGAACCCATCTCAATGTGAATTTGTTTACTTTAGTGTGAGTTTGAAGAGAGTTCCTCCTCTCACTAAAGTGGGGGCTAAATGTAATGATGGAAAATGTATCCCTCTACATTTTCACATTTGCTTCAGCCCTCCTTTGTTAAATTAAGCTTAATGTTTCCTTGATTTAGTGTTGTAATGTGTTTAACACATTCACATTAGGTCTTGGGACCTTGGAACCTAAATGAACCTAATTGTGCCTTATTTATGGTTTCATAAAGTGTACCTTTACACTTTCACACTAATCTAGGGTTTCATTAATATTATAGTCAAACTACATGGGACTCAAAAATATTATCCAAGATATTATAGAGAGTGACACCATATCTATTGAGGTACCAGCCGATAATCACGATCTTAAGATATACAAGACCCCTATTCTGGATCATAATAAAGGAAACAACACTGCGAAAGCTAAGGATTACACAAACATGTAGGATACCTATTCCAATGTGGTTGCTTCCTATGATAGCATCATTACCATAATCACCATCAAAGGGCCTATTGCAAAATGTGGAGTCACCACACGATGTGGAAAAGTCACCATCCAAGGATTTCCATCTCAATCTAGGAAACACCCTACTCAACCAACAAGAATCACTAGCAAGTACAATCTCTTAGATCAGCTTAAGAAGACCTCCACATATATTTATATCCTATAACTATTGAGGCTATCCTCTACATAGGGAAATCTTAGAGGAAGCTCTGTCTAGGTCATCCATCCCCGAGGATATAGATACAAAGTAGTTTCAAGCTATGGTAGGGTATATCACTAATAATATCCTCACCTTCTTGAGACAAGACCTACCATCGCAACCATCTCATAATTGTGCTTTACACCTTGAGGTCATTGTTCATAAGAATAAGGTTAAAAGAGTCTTATTACATGGAGGTGTTGGTCTAAAAAATTTCACTGTTCAGTTGATAAAAAATATAGGCTATTCGGAGGATATTATTGAGAAAACAAAGAGGACCACCATCAAAGCATATGATGATCAAGAGCGGGTATGATAAGGCGTCATCAAAATACCCATCCAAGTAGGACCCATCATCACAAAAACTACATTCCAATTATTAGACCTTGATCTTCCCTACAACATCCTTCTTGGTCAACCCTAGATCCAAGTCCTAAAAGTTGTAGCTTCAACCTACCATTAGTGTGTAAATTTTTCTTTCGAGGGTAGAGAAGTTACCATCCATGGAGATCCTAAGCCTTTTTACTATTACAAGAATCTTCAGGCCAAGTTCTATAAGATCCCCCAAATACCCAAGAATGATGAAGGGATTACATCTTCTACCTCATTTGTTAACTCATCATCCCTTGCATCTACCTCAGAAACAAAAACACCTATGGTGCAGAACATACCTAACATTAAAGTAGTGATCCAAGATGATGGTTGTGGAAACTATAAGCTAACAAAGGATGATGGTTGTGGAAGCTATAAGATGATGGTTTATCTTCCCTACAACATCGTTCTTGGTCAACCCTAGATCCATGCCCTAAAAGTTGTAGCTTCAACCTTCCATCAGTGTGTAAATTTTTCTTTCAAGGGTAGAGAAGTTACCATCCATGGAGATCTTGAGCCTTTTTACTATTACAAGAATCTTGAGGCCAAGTTCTATAAGATCCCCCAAATACCCAAGAATTATGAAGGTCCTACACCTTCTACCTCATTTTTTGACCCATCATCCCTTACATCTACCTCAGAAACATAAACACCTGTGGTGCAGAACATAATCAACATCAAAGCAAAGATCCAAGATAATGGTTGTTTTAGGAATTGTATGCAAAATATATCAATTAAATACAAATAATGATTAAATAGAGAAATGAAAAACATAAAAATAATAACAGCAAGAGATAACATTTAACATGGCTCACCCAAACTTGGGCTACATCCACCAATAGAGAGTCCAATATTATTATCTAGTAAATCAAACTGATTACAACTAGTAATCCTTACAACTCAATATCACTACAAATGCTACAATACAATGCCAATATAAAACCAAAACCCTTAGCCTTTTATCAAGACCTATGTCGGTTAGAAAAATTAAGGTTTTTTATGTTGGTCAATAGAAAAAATAACACCTGACGCCATTATAAAATAATAAAAATTGTGAGAGGTTTCAGGGGTGCAAGGGGCATTGCCCCTTGACCCCATTAAATAATTTTGGGTGAAACCACAATGATAAAAGGGGAAAATTTAACCTCTAAGTCTAATTAGGCTCCATATACCAATAGGTTGTGGAAACTATAAGCTAATGAAGGATAATTTTATGTTGGGAGAGCTACCTTTAACTCCCAAATCTCATGGGAAACCCACATCTAGCAACAACATCCTTGAAACTATCAAGATGGCAGCTACTACCTTCACCAAATAGGGGGACCTAAACAAAGAAGATGTAAATGAGGAGGCTATCTCTAAACTACTATATCAAGATGAATGACCAGTCCCTATTCTTCCCATGGAAGATGAAAACAAAGGCTTGTAGATAATGAAGGGAATGGGTTATACCAAGAACAAGAAACTTGTGAAAAATGACAATGGTTTGCTAGAACATATCATTCTTGAGAAATATTCAAAGAATCATGGCCTAGGTTGTACTAATAGAAAGGTTACCCTCATTGGTAAAGGTACTTCCACTAAATAGGTTGAGGCTTCCTCTTGGTTACCAACATCATGTGTTACAAACCTAGATGACTTCCCTCTTGATGTTGATGACCTCTTTGAGAATAAATCCCTCTTCATGATATCTAATAAATATTCACCCCAAGCAACTGACTAAATTAAATATACCTAGTATAATCAGAATTCATTGACTTGGACCAACAAGGACCGTTGATTCTATATTTATTCAAAAATGATGAAGCAATCTCAAAATTCATCAGACTTCATGAAAAATTATCATGGGTAGATCACAAGGCTAGTTTTGACATAGAGCTCGACACAAGGGCATACTATGGGGAAATGATTGAATCCTTCAGTCGCAAAATTGATGATACACAACTAACTTGTAGATATTTGAGCGAAAACCACACCATGGAACTCTCTAATCCTATAATAGTAAAAAGAAAGGATGCATATAAGGGTGAAAACCTATCTAAGGTTCCAAAGATGAGGGATTCAATCTCCCCCTTAGTGCAATGCATCCAAAAAGGTCAACAGTATTGGTAGAAAAGGCCACTTCAGTCAATGTGGGAATAGAAGAAGCACCCAAGATCACTTTTTACATTGAATCCTTGTTGGATGAAGAATAAAATAACCTAGAAACATTCCTAAAAGAGCGAAGAGCTAACTTTGCATGGACATATACAAATATGTTCGGGCTTGATCCAAAATTAGTTGTGCATCATCTAGCAGTCTATCCAAACGAGTAAAAAAAAAGTTAAGGAAATGCACCCTTAGATAGCACTCTTTGTCAATCTTGAGTTACAAAAGCTTCTTGACGTTGGATTCATCTGACTAATAGATTGTCCTAAGTGGGTTACAAATCTAGTACTAGTCTCCAAACCCACTGGGCACATCAGAATCTACACTAATTTCAGAGACTTGAACAAAGCATGCCTAAAGTATGATTTACCTCTTCCAAAAATTGACATCATAGTGTACCTAACTGTCGCACATGAAATTCTATCACTCATGGATGGGTTTTTGGGCTATAATTAAATCATAATCACCAAGGAAGATCAACACAATATTGCATTCACTTGTCCATGGGGGACATACTGTTGGAACATGATATTGTTTGGCCTAAAGAATGCAAGAGAAAACTATTAGAGAGTAATGACCCTCATCTTTCATGACCTGATCCATGAAACAATTGAAGACTGTGTGGATGATATTTTGGAAAATTCAAAGAAAAGGAGTGAGCACATACAAGTCTTGGGACCCATCTTCGATAGACTCAAAGAGTATAAGATATAGCTAAATCCAAAAAATGTGTCTTTAGAGTGACATTAGGAAAGCTTCTTGGCTATATGATATCATAAAGATGGATATAAATTGATCTAGTAAAGGTAAAATACATGTCCTAGACATGGGACCATTGCAAACATTGAAGCAGATCAGAGGTTTACAAGGAAGATTGTAGTCAATCAAGAGGTTCATAGCATAATTATTAGAAAAAATCCACCCTTTCTCATGTATTCTGCATAAAGGAACAACTTATAAGTGGGATGGGAAGTGTGATAAATCTTTCCAATAGATCAAGGACTATCTATTGACACCTCCACTACTCATGCTTCCAATACCAAAAAAACCATTGATCTTGTATATCTCAACAACATCAACAACACTAGGTGCTCTTTTAGTGCAACATGATGAAAATGGAAAAGAAAGCTATCTACTATATTTTCAGGACCTTAGTGGGCTATAAAATGAACTATTTTGACATTGAGAAAGCATGCTTATCAGTAGTTTTTTTCTTCAAAAATTTTAAAACAGTGCATGTTTTCATATCAAATCAGACTCATTGCAAAGATTGACCCATTGAAATACCTGTTATCCAAAGAAACTCTCATGGGTGAATGGCCAAATGGGTAGTGATCTTGAAATAATGTGACATAGAGTATGTCAAGCACAAGGAAATCAAAGGGAAAGTGATCATAGACCAACTCGTAGAGGCACCTGTCTATGTAGAGAATCCATTGATATCTAAATTCCCAGATGAATTAGTATTCCTTGTCAATGGAGTAAATCAGTGGAATATCATGTAATTTGATGGATCATTCACCCAACATGGATCAGAGTTGAGTATTTTTTTCATCACCCCTCAAGCTGTTTGCATTCCAAATTTGTACAAGCTATCACTTTCGTGTACTAATAATATTTTTGAGTATGAAGCCCTAATTGAAGGTTTAAGGATAGCAGTTCAATGGAAGATACAAGAGATGAAAGTATATGGAGACTCACTACTGGTTATCAACCAAGTTAATGATGACTACCAAACTAAGGATAACAAGATTACTCCTTACAAGAAGATGGTGTAGAGTCTCAAATACATTTTTATTGATATAATTTTGAGTAGATTCCTTGCATGAACAACTGAGAAGTAGATGTTATGGCACCAGTTGGATCATTGTTAGACATGCCACATAATTTCCTTCAATGTGAATTCTTAGTGGAAAAACTTCTCCTACCAACTTTCAAAATCATAGAATCTGAATTTACATGTGTGTTGGTCTTGGATCCCCATGGTATCATGACATATTCACCTACCTAAGCAAAGGGACTCTCCCATTTGATGTCACCTCCAACCTTAAGAGGATCTTTGTTAAGAAGACATCCCGATTCGTGATCCTAGGTGATACCTTATACTATCAAAGCATCGATGGGACATTACTATGATGTATTAATGAAGAGGAAGCCTTGACAGCTTTAACAAAATTCCATGATAGCATATGTGGTTCCCATTCTAGTGGTATGACTTTAGCTAATAAACTATTGAGGATAGGGTACTACTGGCCAACCATGAAAAGAGAATCCCATCAGTATGTATAGAATTGTGTCTAGTGTCAACAACATATAGATCTGTTTCATCCTCCAACTCAGGAGTTGCAACCAATGTTCACACCTTGGCCTTTCTTGTAGTGGGGGCTTGACCTCATAGGAAAGATTACCGAAACTTCATCTAATGGCCAGAAGTTTATCATAATGGCCACTATGTACTTTACCAAGTGGGTTGAAGTCATTACTACCTACATAATGGGGAAGCAAATTTCTAAGTTTATCCTAAATTACATCATCTTTTATTATGGTGTTTCACAAACCCTTGTCTCAGACAATGGAACACCCTTCAAGAATCAAGATGTGAAAGAGCTATGTCAAAAATTCAACATCCAACTCCGATTCTCTACCTCATATTACCCCAAGGGAAATGGTCAAGTTGAGGCTACAAACAAGACCATCCTAATGAAAATGGTCAATGAAGTTGGTCGTGACTGGCATCTGTAGTTAAATATCACTCTTTGGGCCTATTGAACCTCTATCCACACACCTATAGGTGCAACCCCATTCTCCTTGGTCTATATATCAAAATATATCTTACCTATTAAGATTGAGCTTCCATCACTAAGAGTGTCACTATAAAACCTAATCATTGATGATGAGTATAGATTATCCTGGCTAAATGAGCTAGAATTCTTGGATGAGCATCATTTTTATGCTCTTAATCACTTGAAAGTATATCAAAACTAATTAAAATGGAGCTATAACTTGAGAACATCAAGAATCATTCCTTCCAAGTAGGGGATCTTGTCCTAAAATAGAGTCAGAAGAACCTTCTAGATCATGACAGTAAAGGAAAGTTTGAGCATGATTAGTTGGGTCCCTTTGTCGTCATAGCAAGCTATGGATCACATGAGCATATCAATTGTCAACACCTAAAGGTGAAACCTTGCAAGAACCAACCAAAATCTTGCATCTTAAAAAAATTTATTCCTAGGATTGAAGGGTTTAACTAAAAATACAAAAAAAAATTAAAAAATGATCAAAATCCAAAAAAATGAGAAAAGGGATTGAAAAAATTAAAGAGAAAAGCAATCGTCCTCTAGTTAAACCTGCTTTGGTGGTGCTTTGGGAAAGTACCTTGGTGAAAACTTGGAAAACAGGAACCATGTGTAAATAAAGTACCTCCATCTACATGGGCTCTTTATCCTATCATCCATCCATCACATTCATTCATCACATCATTTATCCTATTTATCCCATTGCCCATTTGCATGATTATCATAGCTTGATATTGTGAAGTATTGTTTCCCATTTAGTATTACTTGGCATATTCCAAAGGTCAGCTTGTCCTACCTATATCAAGGTATTCTATCAATCTACTTTAGATGGTCACAAGTTTGGTGATAGTGAAAAGAAAAAAAGGCCAAGGAGAGCTTGCTTCTCTCCTAGGGTATTATGAAATTAATATCCTGGAATGTCATAGGCATTAATTCCTCTAACAAAAGGGCCCAAATTAAGAAATTGCTAGATACATGTGGGGCAGATGTAGTGGTTCTACAAGAAACAAAAGTGTCAATAGAAGTGATTGAAAAGTTTAGTAAAAAATGGTCTAAGTGGAGATCTTTCCATTAACCTTTACAAGGAGCATCAGGGGGTCTTATCACTCTAAGAAATGATAAAAAAATAAGTATCACTCAAGGTACTTGTGAGAGTAATTGGAAGCTAATGCGGATTACTCATTTTTTATTTAATATTTTGGTTGCTAAACGTTTATAGTCTGACCAGTTCAGTGGGGAAAAAAATCTTTGGGATGAGTTAAGTCTTATGTTGGATCAATTGGGTCATGATAAGGTCATTTTAACTAGTGATTTTAGTGCTATAGCATCAACTACTGAGAAAAAAGGAGGTATTTTTCCATCTAAAAAGGATATGGAAGACTTTTAGTCCTTCATCTGGAAGGTAATGCTTTGGTGGGCATCATTCCATTGAATGGAAGCTTTACTTGGACTAATAAGCAGATTTTTTTTTTTGCAGATAGCGAAAAGACTAGATAGATTTCTTACTTCTCCAAATTGAGGTGCAATTGAGTATGACTTAGCATCATAAATCTAGTCTTTTAATGCTTCTAATAATTTTTCAATTTCTTTCAAGGACTTGTTTTCAAAGAATGTTAAGCCAAAATGGAAATCATCATTCAAATTTGAGGCAATGTGGTTTTGCCATCCACAAATTTTAAATTTACTAAGGAAATGGTGGCTAAGTGCACCATTTTGCAAGGGTTCTAGGATGTTTTAGCTGAGTGTGAAGTTAGATCACATGAAGAAGTAGATAAAATTCTAGAATCAACAAGCGTTTAAAAATGTTTTTTTGTAAAAGGTGTTGCTTTATAAAAAAATTTCCATGGTAAATGAAGCAATGATTGCAAATGGCTTGAACAATGTGTTATATCAAGAATACCAATTGCTGCAAGTGGAATGCAAAGAATTGCTTGCAAGGGAGGAAGTGTATTGGAGGATGAAGTCAAGAGAGTTGTGGCTGAAGGATGGAGATAGAAATACCAAGTTTTTTCATATCTCTACACAAATAAAGAAGTCAAAAAATTCAATTTTTTTAACACATGATAGTCTCACAGGTGCATGCTTAACAAAAGAAGAGGATATTCAAAATGAAGGTATTAAATTATTTTCCTTTTTGTTATCTGCTAATAAGTCTAATAATGTTCAGTTGGTAAGAGAAAAAGAGGATCTCTTGCAAGTTATTCCATGATTAGTCCTACTTGAAGATAATGAGAGGTTATTGGCTCCTTTCTCATTAAAGAAAATTAAAGATGTATTTTCTATGCCACCAGACAAGGCTTTAGGCCCAAATGGTTTCACGGTTGTCTTATTTCAAGAATGTTGGGATTTTGTGGGTATAGATATTTTAAATGCAATGGAGGAGTCAAGAAAATATGGCAGTATGTTAAGAATATTTAATGTTACACATACTGCTATTATTCCAAAGGTTAACTAGCCACATTCATTTTCTAACTTCGGGCCTATTTCTTTGTGTAATACTATTTATAATTTTTTTACAAAAGCCATATATCTCCATTTACACCCACTTGTATCTAAAATTGTTTCAGAAGTGCAAGGGGGTTTTGTACTAGGAAGGGAAATGAATGAGGGAGCAATAGTTGCACATGAGGTTCTCCATTCGATGGCCATGAAAAAAATCTCTTCAATGATTATTAAATTGGATATACAAAAGGCATATGATAGGGTTGATTGGGCTTTCTTGATTCAGGTATTACTTAGGTTTAGTTTTTCAGCTAAATGGTGTAAGTGGATCATGAATTGTTTGTCTATTGTGAAATTTTTAGTCTTACTAAATGGTTCTCCAGTTGTTTTTTTGGATCAACAAAAGGATTTCATCAAGGGGATCCTCTTTTTCCCTTTCTTTTCATAATTTTAGCAAAGGCCTTAAGTAGGTCAATGCATGAAGCTCATAATCAGGGTTCTATTTAGGGAATGTCAATTCTAGATACAACTATTATAGTTACTCATTCCTTTTTTGCTAGTGATACTCTACTTTTTGGTAAGGAAACTATATCTGAAGCACAACATTTT